>JAUUTY010000449.1:0-99446 GCA_030979885.1 Lolium multiflorum
CAGGCTCAGGGGCTACTCCCATCGGGGAGCGCTGCCGCGCACCACGATAGAATGAGGACTCGAAGGAAATATTTGACTCGAGTCTGCACTCGGGCGTAAACGCCGTGCAGTTTCAGGGGCCTCCCATCGGGACGCAGGATGCACCCGACGGGCTTTACCGCCTCCCGGGATCATGCCGGGGACTTGATTACGGCCAGCCAAGGAAGTGCGATTGTTTTGCCATCAACGGTTAATAGCAAAGAAAGTTGAGCCACGTTACCCCTTATCCCTTGCATAAAAGAAATATATGGATGGTCTACAAAGACTTGCAGGAAAAACTTCGGCAGAAGATGTTCGAGTGTACAACCCCGAGGTCGCCGCGGATTGCAAGCATCCGTGCCTGAACTCAGGGGCTACTCCCCATCGGGGCGTGCGCACCGATGAGGCGAGAAGGAAAGCAAGTATGATCAAGGAGAAGGACTTCGGAAGAAGATATGCTTCAGTCTCTACCCGAACTATGTTCGGCTGACACTAAGGAACTCTTGGCAGTAGACGTACCCATCGGTTAGCCAATATTGCTCTACCCTATACGGTCAGATAGTGGCCATGAAGGTACCGAAGGGAAGATGGGCCACCCAGGGCCAGTCTTGTGGAAAGTGCCCAGAAGTACAAGACACGGAAGAGGCCAAGACAGGAAAGATTAAGAGATAGATCTATTGTAATCCTACTCGTACTCGATTAGACCTCTCAGGACCTGGCCACCTATATAAAGGTCAGGAGAGGGGCTATCGAGGACACAATCAATCTTAGCGATCTTAGCCAATAGAAGCTTAGAACTAGGTTACCTAGCGATTAGCTATCTCGACGAGATCACAACCGAACTATTCGGCACCCCATTGTAACTTTCTTGTTTTCATCATAATCAAGAACAGACAAGCAGGGTATGGGTTTTACCTCATCGAGGGCCCGAACCTGGGTAAATCGCTCTCCCCACGTAATGCTGCGTGCCGATGTCTACGTGTCAGCTTGCAGGATTCATCATTCGCCCCTGCTCAGAGGAGGGCATTGCTGAGAGAACACCCTCAACAATCGGGTTATTCAAGTGTGCGAGGTATCTCTATGGATGAAGTGAAGAGGTATTCTCTATATGTGATTTGTGGTAAAAGCATTGATATAAACTGCTGAAGGATGGGTGTTCTCTTGATTGGAAGGATATTGTGCCTCTATTTTATTCTAAATTCTATCCTCCAAGTGAAATTCACAAAAACCGACGCATATATAATTTCTGGCCTCATGATGGAGAGAGTATTGCCCAAGCATGGGGAGATTGAAGTCTTTAATGCTCAAATGCCCCATTCATGAGCTTCCTGGTAATATTATTATTGATAATTTCTATGCAAGACTTTCTTTTCAAGATAAAACCTTATTGGATCTTGCTTGTTCTGGATCATTCACGAGCAATAAAGAAGAGTTTAAATGGGACCTTTAATCGGATTAGGGGAACGCTGAAGATTGGGAGAATGACAAAGGTAGAGAGTCAGGTATAAATTACGATTATGAATGCATTGAAACTTTTATGGATACTGATAAATTTCGAAATATGAGTGCTACTTATGGTCTTGACTCTCAAGTTATTGCAAATCTTTATAAAGCTTTTGCTTCTCACATTGAATTGCCTAAGAGGAATTTTGATAAGTATCATGAACCTTTTAAAGACACTTGCATGAATGATGAAACTGTTATTAATGATTGCAATGAACATGTTCAAACTTCTGAAAATGCTATTTCTTATAAGCATGTTAATTTTTGTGGAATACATAGACCTTGTGGAATTAATCAAATCGAAGAAGAATATTGTATCCATCATAGGAATGAAAAAACTAGAAAGTGGTCTAGGGCTCTAGATGATCTTGGAGAAAAAGTGTGTGCCCTCTATCCTTTTATTTGTGAACTTTGCCATAAAGTTGGTCATTTTAATTTTCAATGTTCCTCCAATGATAATTCTAACCCCATGAGTGCTGCAAATTTGTATTGTGATGATGAGATTACTCCTAATCAGCATGATGAACTTACTTTATTTTTGAAGTGTGAAGAGTTATCAAGAAAAATTTCTTTGTTAAATATTAACGATCTTGATATTGATGATGTCCTGCATGGGTGTCTTTCTTATTGCATTAATAATTGCCATACAAATACTTACATACGAAATATTTTAGAAGATGACACTTTGCCAAAATATGATAGGACCATGTGTGTTTCAAACTTATTAATGAAAAGGGGGAATCCTCCCAAGTTTCTTCTTTTTTTTCCATCAAGATGGCGACAGTGGTGTCGATAGTCGGTGCCGCTTCCTTCAGGGCGAAATCATCGGTAGCAAGTAAGCGCAAAGGAAGAAGAAGAAGAAGAAGAAGAAGAAGAAGAAGAAGAAGAAGAAGAAGAAGAAGAAGAAGAAGAAGAAGAAGAAGAAGAAGAAGAAGAAGAAGAAGAAGAAGAAAGAGAATAAAGAGAAAGAGGCAATGGCATATCCCCGCGTGTATGAGGTAATGCTAGGTAACCGTAAGTATGTTGCTCCTAATGATTATTATGATAATGAATCTGAGTACGATGATCTTCCTATACCCTTTACCCATATTAGTGATCATGATTTGGAAGAGCACACTACCTTTGATATTGGAAATCTCTTTGGTACTGATTATGAAAGTAATGATGATAGCATTATTCATGTCCCCTCAAACGATGATATTGAAAGCTCTAAGCTTGGGGATATTGTGCTTGAAGATCCTATATTTGAGACCTTTACTTTTAGTAAAAATGATGATATTACATATTCTGGTTTAGATAATCGCTATAGAGATGGATATGACACATATTACAATTATCCTTATGAAACTTGTCATAGTTATGATGGGCTTGCCAAAAACCATTCCCTTAGTATGCAACTTGTTTACCATGTTCAAATTTTTGATAATGATCCTGCTCCAATTACTATTAATGAGAAGAGTTTTTCTTATGCCAAAAATAATGATACTTTTATGCATATGAACCATGATAAGAATGTTTTAAGTGATGGTTATATTGTGGATTTCATCAATGATGCTATTCTATTGAAAGTTATTATGAGAGAGAGGGAAACACGGTTGTATGCATCTTAATAATATTCGGTTTCCCTCTTTATGTTGAGAATCTTGAAGTTACTCGTGTCTTATCTTCTTATGCTTGTCACTTTGTTCTTCATGAATTTATTTGTGTACAAGACTCCTTTTCATAGGAAGAGGGTTAGGCTTAAATTTGTTTCATACTTGCTTTTCGATGCTCTCTTTGCTTCAACTCTCATCCTTATGAGAGCATCATCATTAAAATTACTAAGCCCATCTTAATGGCTCTAAAGAAAGAACTTCTTGGGAGATAACCCATGTGTTTATTTTACTACTGTATTGTTGAGTCTTGAAGTTGTTTACTACTGTAGAAATATCTTAGTTTTGTGTTTTTGTGCCAAGTAAAGTCTCTATGATTAAAGTTGATATTAGATTTGGATTACTGTAGAAACATAATTGCTGTCAATCACAGAATTCGCAGATCTCTCTTGTAGAAAGAGACAAAAAAAATCTCTGGAAATTCACATACGTGATCTGAATAATATCGCAACTTCAGGTTGAGTTTTCATCTGAGCAAGTTAAGTACCTTTAAAGTCGTCTTTACGGACTGTTCTTTGACCGATTCTGCCTTTTATTTCGCATTGCCGCTTTTGCTATGTTGAATGAGTTTCTTTGTTTCATTAACTTTCATAAGCTTTGTGCAATGTCCAGAAGTGTTAAAATGAGTTATTGTCACCTCTGAACATGTGAATTTTGATTATGCACTAACCCTCTAATAAGTTTGAGTTGGTGTGGAGGAAGTTTTCAAGGGTCAAGAGAGGAGGATGATACAATATGATCAAGAAGAGTGAAAAGTCTAAGCTTGGGGGTGCCCCCGTGGTTCATCCCTGCATATTTCAAGAAGACTCAAGCGTCTAAGCTTGGGGATGCCGAAGGCATCCCCTTCTTCATCAACTTAGATCAGGTTCCTTCTATTGAAACTATATTTTTATTCGGTCACATCTTATGTACTTTACTTGGAGCGGAGCGTTTGTGTGCTTTTATTTTCGTTTTGTTATTTGCATTCTTTGAATAAATTCATGCTTGTGTGGGAGAGAGACACGCTCCGTTGTTGCATATGAACACATGTGTTCTTAGCTTTACTTTTAATGTTCATGGCGAAGGTTGAAAACTGCTTCGTTCATTGTTATATGGTTGGAAACAGGAAATGCTTCATGTGGTAAATGGTATAATGTCTTAGATAATTTGATACTTGGCAATTTTGTGCTCATATAGATCATGTTTAAGCTCTTACATCATATACTTTGCACCTATTAATGAAAAACTTAGATCTTGTTAAAATTTGGTTTGCATAATTGGTTTCTCTAAGTCTAGATATTTTCTGGTTAAGGTGTTTGAACAACAAGGAGACGATGTAAAGTCTTATAATGCTTGCAATATGTTCATATGTAAGCTTTGCTGCACCGTTTTATACTTGAGTTTGCTTCAAACAACCTTGCTAGCCTAGCCTTGTATTGAGAGGGATTCTTCTCGTGCATCCAAATCCTTGAGCCAAAAACTATGCCATTTGTGTCCACCATACCTACCTACTACATGGTATTTCTCCGCCATTCCAAAGTAAATTGCTTGAGTGCTATATTTAAACAATTCAAAAGTTATTACCTCTTATTTGTGTCAATGTTTTATAGCTCATGAGGAAGTATGTGGATTTTATCTTTCCATCTTGTTGGGCAACTTTCACCAATGGACTAGTGGCTTCATCCGCTTATCCAATAATTTTGCAAAAAGAGCTGGCAATGGGGTTCCCAGCCCCGAATTAATTAACTTTCATAAATTTACAAATAGACCCTCCTCCATGGTATGTGATTGTTGGTGACACCGAGGATTGATTAGCCATGGCTTGAAAACAAAGGTGGGAGGTGTCATTTAAATAAAACTAAAATAAAGAGCACTCCTTCATGGTATGAGATTGTAGGCACCGGAGGATTCGGTTAGCCATGGTTTGTGAAAGCAAGGTTGGAAGGACTCAAAAATAAAATTTCATGGGAGCGCTCTTTGAAGGTACGTACGAAGCAAGGGGTTCGGTGCCCACTACCATTCGTTGACAACAACGAACCGCTCAAAACTTTACTTTTTATGTTCTCTTTATGTTTTCAAAATAAAAGCTCTAGCACAAATATAGCAATCAATGTTTCCCTCTGCGAAGGGCCTTTCTTCTACTTTTATGTTGAGTCAGTTCACCTATTTCTCTCCATCTTGAAGCAAACACTTGTGTAAACTGTGTGCATTGATTCTTACATGTTTACCTATTGCACTTGTTATATTACTTTATGTTGACAATTATCCATGAGATATACATGTTGAAGTTGAAAGCAACCGCTGAAACTTATATCTTCCTTTGTGTTGTTTCAAAGCTTTTTACTAAGAATTTATTGCTTATGAGTTAGCTCTTATGCAAATCTTATTGATACTTGTCTTGAAAGTACTATTCATGAAAAGTTTTGCTATATGATTCAGTTGTTTATTCATTGTCTTCATCATTGCTTTGAATCGCTGCATTCATCTCATATGCTTTACAATAATGTTGATCAAGATTATGTTGGTAGCATGTCACTTGAGAAATTATTTGTTATCGTTTACCTACTCGGGCGAGTAGGAACTAGAAAACTTAGGGATGCTTGATCGTCTCAAAGCGTATCCATAATTTGATGTTCATGCTTGTTTTATGACTGTCACCCATGTTTTGTTCACCTTTATATCGTTTGATGCATTTCCGGAACTAACCTATTAATAAGAAGCCACAGTGAAAAGTTCCAGGCGCTATCGCTTGAAGCCAAGATGCGGGGGGACGAACCTACGACCGGCACGCGGCAGGGCCGGAGGTCGGGAAAGTTCTCCATCGGCCTCCCCCGCCATCTTCCGCCATCTTCCATGCATCTCCATCATGGCTGCTGCTCCATGATGAGGAGGGTAGTTCTCCCTTCGAGGCTAAGGGGCATGCCGGTAGCTTTGTGGTTAATCTCTCTCCTATGTCCTCCAATACAATGATCTCATGAATTGCTGCATGATTGAGATCCATATGATAAGCTTTGTATCGCTACTAGTCTATGTGCTACTCATGTGATGTTATTAGAGTAGTCTATTCCTCCTGCATGGTGTAAAGGTGACGGTGTGTGCATCGTGTGGTTCTTGTCGTAGATTATGATCATAATCTCTTGTAGGTTATGGAGTTAATTATCGCTATGATATTATTGATGTGATCTATTCCTTTCATAGTGTAATGGTGACGGTGTGTATACTATGTTAGTACTCGGTCTAAATTGCAAAGATCTATTATGCTCTAGGTTACTTAAATGAATGCGAATGTTGTGGCGCTTGTTAACTCCCGGTTGAGGGAACTCTTGTAGCCCTACACAACAAATGGTGTTTGTCATCCAACAAGATTGTATGTAGCACAAATGAGAGAAGTTATTATTTATTATGCAATGTTGAGAGTGTCCACTAGTGAAAGTATGATCCCTAGGCCTTGTTTCCAAACATCGAATCACCGCTTACTTACTGTTCTGTTGCATGTTTACTCGCTGCCATATTTTATTCAGATTGCTATTACCACTCATATACATCTATACCACCTGTGTTTTACTATCTCTTCGCCGAACTAGTGCTCCATCCGACAAGTGTATTAGGTGTGTTAGGGACAAAAGACTTCTTGTATCGTGATTGCAGGGTTGCTTGAGGATATCTTTGACCTCTTCCTCCCTGAGTTCGATAAACCTTGGGTGATCCACTTAAGGGAAAACTTGCTGCTGTTCTACAAACCTCGGCTCTTGGAGGCCCAACACTGTCTACAGGAAAAGAAGCGTGAGTAGACATCAAACACCAATGGCGCACAGACATTTGCGAGCTTTTAGCGCACACCCCTCCGAGGCTGAGTCGTGGAGCCTGGGTGCACGGGGCTAAGGCTGGAGGAGTCGCCATGGGACGAGGGGTGTCGAGTGCTCGGGCAAGTACGGGAAAGGCGAAGTTTTGCATAACCTTATATGATCACATCAATGCTTCTCAAGGAGCCAAATACTGTATGAGAAACCGGAAAAGTTTGAACGTTTGAAAACTTTGCCGGCATAATGCATCCTTCCAATGCACGCCTACGTACCCAACGTATACGCCAGCTAAGGTAGAAAGCCAACTCAATTGCTACTTTGTTGGCAAAATGTACCATGGCTCAATCTTAGGTCACACACCCATGAAGCCAAGTTAACTCATCTATCAATTGGTATATTTTGGTCATATTCAAAATTTTACTTGAAACTTGTTGGTCATGCCATTCTACTACTCGCCTAACACTTTTTCTACGCGGGAAGGAGGGGGGGTATGATGCTACCCTGAATTTGTGGGACCGAGAAAAACTCACAAATACGAGCGATGCAACAAAAAGAAACACATCCGTCCCCCTCCCCGAGTGATTTGTCCTAGATATGAAATCAAACTACAAGTGGTTCGAAAAAGGCAATCGAAAAACATGGATTGTTCATCAGTTTGTACATAGCTAGGGAAAATACCAGAATGTCATATCAGTGTTTTAGAGAAGAGCCCTTCAAATAGTTTGGCACCATGTTGGACATCGTCCAGCTTAATTCCACCCAAACATGATTTTTTCGTTTGAATATGTCTAGACTTTGTTTATCATCTTCAATGCTTATTCTATGACATAAGAAGACTATGTGCTTTGGTTTTAATTTTTTGAATTTTTAATGCCCAATTGAATCTTGGTCAAATCCTAGGTTTGACCAAGATTTAAACAAGTTCAAAACATGAAAATGAAAAAGTAAGCATGGATCCTTCTTAGTAACTCCAAAATGAATCTTTTGGAAGGTTTTCTTAAATTTCCATGTTTGAAACCCAAAACCACTTCTCTTCATGCTTGACTTAATAAGACAGAGTTTAGGGTTGAGTGAAGTATAGATACATGATTTTTTTTAGTTTGAATGTGTCTAGACCTTGTTTAATTTATCAACTTGAATGCTTATATGACATAAGAAGACTGATACGTCTCCAACGTATCGATAATTTCTTATGTTCCATGCTACTTTATTGATGATACCTACATGTTTTATGCACATTATATGTCGCATTTACGCATTTTCTTGGAACTTCTTCTTAACAAGATGCAGAAAGAGCCCGATTCTTTGTTTCTAGCTACATTTTAGTTTCAAAATCCTAGTAAAGAAACTATTCTCGGAATTGGATGAAATCAACGCCCAGGGTCCTATTTTGCACGAAGCTTCCAGAAGACCGAAGAGGAGTGAGGAGTGGGGCCACGAGGAGCCGCCACCATGGGGCGGCGCGGCCGAGGCCTTGGCGCGCCGACACAGTGGTGTGGGGCCCTCGTCTTCTTCACGTTGCCCCTTTCGCCTGCCAAGCCTCCATTCATGGCTCCCCAGTACCGAAGAGCCACGATACGGAAAACCTTACGGAGACGCCGCCGCCGCCAATCCCATCTCGGGATTCGGAGATCGCCTCCGACACCACTGCCGGAGAGGTGATTCATCTCCCGGAGGACTCTTCATCGCCATGATCGCCTCCGGAGTGATGAGTGAGTAGTTCACCCCTGGGCTATGGGTCCATAGCAGTAGCTAGATGGTGCGTCTTCTCCTCATGTGCTTCATTGTTGGATCTTGTGAGCTGCCTAACATGATCCAAGATCATCTATCTGTAATACTATATGTTGTGTTTGTCGGGATCCGATGGATAGAGGATACTATGTTATGGTGATTATCAATCTATTGTTTATGTGTTGTTTATGATCTTGCATGCTCTCCGTTATTAGTAGAGGCTGTGGCCAAGTTTTTGCTCTTAACTCCAAGAGGGAGTATTTATGCTCGATAGTGGGTTCATGCCTTCATTGATACCTGGGACAGTGACAGAAAGTTCTAAGGTTGTGATGTGCTGTTGCCACTTAGGGATAAAACATTGATTCTATGTCTAAGGATGTAGTTGTCGATTACATTACGCACCGTACTTAATGCAATTGTCTTGCTTTGCAACTTAATACTGAATAGGGTTCGGATGATAACCTTGAAGGTGGACTTTTTAGGCATAGATGCGGTTGGATGGCGGTCTATGTGCTGTCGTAATGCCCGAATTAAATCTCACTATATTTATCATATCATGTATACGCATTGTTATGCCTTTCTATTTAATCAATTACTTATTTGTAATTTGTTCACCCAGCTTATGCTTTTATCTTATGGGAGAGACACCTCCAGTGAAGACCCCGGTTCTATTCTTTACATCGCATACAATCTACTGCAATACTTGTTTACTGTTTTCTTGCAAACAATCATCTTCCACACAATACGGTTAATACTTTGTTACAGCAAGCCGGTGAGATTGACAACCTCACTGTTTCGTTGGGGCAAAGTACTTGGGTTGTGTTGTGCAGGTTCCACGTTGGCGCCGGAATCCTTGTTGTTGCGCCGCATCACATTTCGCCACCATCAACCTTCAACGTGCTTCTTGGCTCCTCCTGGTTGATAAACCTTGGTTTCTTTCTGAGGAAAACTTGCCTGTGCGCATCATACCTTCCTCTTGGGGTTCCCAGCGGACGTGTGCATCTACGCGCATCGGCATTTCAAAGCCTTGGTGCAGGGAGATCAAGACACGCTGCAAGGGAAGTCTCCACTTCTCAATCTCTTTACTTTGTTTGTCTTGCTTTATTTATTTACTACTTTGTTTGACTCTATATCATAAACACAAAAAAATTAGTTGCTAGTTTTACTTTATTTACAGTCTTGTTTCTATATATCAAACACAAAAAAATTAGTTACTTGCATTGCTTTATCTAGTTTGTTTTATTTACTGTTGCTAAAATGAATACCTCTGAAAATACTAAGTTGTGTGACTTCAAAAATGCAAATAATAATGATTTCCTATGCACACTATTGCTCCACACTACTACGACGAATTCTTTGAAATTAAGCACCTTTACTAAATCTTGTCATAGAGATCAATTTTAAGTGCTAGTTACGATGATGTTGCTGCCCATCTTAATAATTTTGTTGAACTTTGTGAAATGCAAAATATAAGGATGTAGATGGTGATATTATTAAATTGAAAGTGTTTCCTTTCTCATTAAGAGGAAGAGCTAAAGATTGGTTGCTATCTTTGCCTAAGAATAGTATTGATTCATGGACTAAATGTAAGGATGCTTTTATTAGTAGATATTATCCTCCCGCTAAAATTATATCTTTGAGAAGTAGCATAATGAATTTTAAGCAATTAGATACACATGTTGCTCAAGCATGGGAGAGAATGAAAACTTTGGTAAAGAATTGCCCAACCCATGGACTGACTACTTGGATGATCATCCAAACCTTCTATGCAGGACTAAATTTTCTTCGCGGAATTTATTGGATTCAGCTGCTGGAGGTACCTTTATGTCCATCACTTTGGGGGCGGCTACAAAGCTTCTTGATGATATGATGATAAATTACTCTGAATGGCACACGGAAAGAGCTCCACAAGGTAAGAAGGTAAATTCTGTTGACCTCCTTGAGTGATAAGATTGATGTGATTATGTCTATGCTTGTGAATGGTAGATCTAATGTTGATCCTAATAATGTTCCTTTAGCTTCATTGGTTGCTCAAGAAGAAAATGTTGATGTGAATTTCATTAAAAATAATAATTTCAACAACAATGCTTATAGGAACAACTCTGGTAATAACTATAGGCCATATCCTTCTGCTAATGGTAATGGTTATGGTAATTCTTATGGGAATTCTTACAACAATAATAGGAGTGTACCCTCTGGTCTTGAAGCTATATATGCTTAAAGAATTTATTAGTACACAAACTGCTTTTTAACAAATCTGTTGAGGAAAAGCTTGATAAAATTGATACTATTGCTTCTAGAGTTGATAGACTTGCCTCTGATGTTAATCTTTTAAAATTGAAAGTTATGCCTAATAATGATATTGATAATAAGATTACTACTACAGCAAATGCCATCCAAGTTAGAATTAATGAGAATATAAGATTAATGGCTGAATTGCGTGCTAGGTGGGATAGAGAAGAAAATGAAAAACTAGCTAAAGAGAATAATGTAGCTAAAGTTTGGACTATTACCACCACTAGTAATGTTAATTCTTCACATGTTGCTGCACCTCCTACTATCAATGGTAAAATAATTGGTGTTGGCAATGTTTCTACTCCTAGTGCAAAGCGTACAAAACTACCTGAAATTGCTAAAACTGCTGAAACTGCTTGTGATAAAACTGCTGAAATTTTTTCCAACCTTGGGAACAATGATCCCATTGCTGTCATAATGATTTAGATTTTGATGATTGTCACATCTCTGAAGTTATAAAGTTCTTACAAAAACTTGCTAAAAGTCCTAATGCTAGTGCTATAAATTTAGCCTTTACAAAACATATTACAAATGCTCTCATAAAAGCTAGAGAAGAGAAACTAAAACTTGAAACTTCTATTCCTAGAAAGTTAGAAGATGGTTGGGAGCCCATCATTAAAATGAAATTCAATGACTTTGAATGTAATGCTTTATGTGATCTTGGTGCAAGTATTTCTGTTATGCCTAAAAAGATTTATGATATGCTTGACTTGCCACCATTGAAGAATTGTTATTTGGATGTTAATCTTGCCGATAATGTTAAAAAGAAACCTTTGGGGAGGATTGATAATGTGCGCATTACGGTTAACAATAACCTTGTCCCCGTTGATTTTGTTGTCTTGGATATCGAATGCAATGCATCTTGTCCTATTGTGTTGGGAAGACCTTTTCTTCGAACCGTTGGTGTTGTTATTGATATGAGGGAAGGTAATATTAAATATCAATTTCCTCTCAAGAAAGGTATGGAACACTTCCCTAGAAAGAGAATGAAGTTGCCTTTTGATTCTATTATTAGAACAAGCTATGATGTTGATGCTTCTACTCTCGATGTTACTTGATTTGCACTTTCCGCCTAGCTGAAAGGCGTTAAAGAAAAGCGCTTATGGGAGACAACCCATATTTTTACTACAGTACTTTGTTTCATATTTGAGTCTTGGAAGTTGTTTACTACTGTAGCAACCTCTCCTTATCATGTTTTTGTTCCAAGTAAAGTTTCTATGTCAAAGTTGATGTTATATTTGGGATCGCTGCGCAGAAACAGCATTGCTGTCTGTCACGAATCTGGGCACAAGTCTCTGTAGAAATTCGAAAAAATCTGCCAATTTACGAGCGTGATCCTCAGATATGTACGCAACTTTCATTAGTTTTGAGTTTTTCCATTTGAGCAAGTCTGGTGCCACTTTAAAATTCGTCTTTACGGACTGTTCTGTTTTGACAGATTCTGCCTTTTATTTCGCATTGCCTCTTTTGCTATGTTGGATGAATTCCTTTGATCCATTAATGTTGGGGGGATGACCCCCGGTATGCCAAAGGTATGCCATACCGGATGGTCTCACCCTTCAAGATACCGGTTTAATATTCATGCCGGTATAAGAGAATAGAGTTTGGCTAAGTGAAGCTAGGCCGGTATCCCCAAGAGGGGTATACCGGAACCAGGAAGGAAAGATACCGGAGCACCGGAAGGGAGAACATGCCGGCTGACTGGTCAAAGATTCCGTCAGGAGCTAAAGGACAAAGATGAGCTAAGCAAAGTGGCTTTAAACGAAGACTAGAAGACAAGGAGGAGGATGACGGTCAAAGAAGCCGGAGGGCGTCATCCTTCATGTTTAAAGAAGACCCCGGCGTCATCTGTGATTAAAGTAGCTTTATAAAGTATCTTTGTAAAGTAGTTTGTCTAGTCAAAGATCCCATTAGGGTTTCTTGTTCTGTAAGCCACCCTCTCCCCTATATAAGGAGAGGGGGCAGCTTCTTTTACATGCGCGATCCACTGAAGAGAGAACAACCTGTAACCTGTCTTGAGATCAATGAGCATGGTGATCTAGAGCGAGTTCGTCCTTGTGTCTTTCTTCTTCTACCTCTGGCCTTGGCCAAGTTCTTGAGGAAAGCATCCGGAAGTTCGTCCATCTAGTCGCAAACCCTCCCCCGAATCCTCTAGCGTCCATTCGGCCCCAAGATAAGCCATCCCATGGCATCTGCTCGTTCACCACGACGACAGTTGGCGCCCACCGTGGGGCATGAAGTGGCGCTTGCTGGAGTTCATATTCGGGCGGGCATCCTCGACATCAACGGCGAGCGCACGGTGTCCGCGCTCGTGGAACGCATCTACAACATGGACTTCATCAACGATAATGCTGGCTGCTTCGCCAACGGCGGCAAGTTCCCGCAGAACGGCCGCACCATCGAGTTCGGCAGCATCCGCGTCTACCTCGGCACCGTCCCTGTGCGCCAGCACCTCTCGCCGGTGCTGGTGGCGCCGGATCCGCCAAGATGGTTGTGTGCTGGCCGCGCCGCCGGGAGCGTGGAGGTCATGATGGCTGGAGCGGTCAACACCGGCAAGGGAGCTGTGGAAGAAGGAGCTGAACGTGCGGCATCGACTCGCCCGGCAAAACCACCGCTGGAGCGCGACGCCGGCGTCGCGGGAGCATCGTCAGCACCACCGGCAACACCTCTTCAAGCGGCGATGAACACGCTGGCCACGCCCATCGCGCAGAACATCGACCCGGCAAAGGCTCAGGAGGAGCTGGAGGCCACGCGCAAGGCCCTGCTTACCGGCGGTGCCGACATCATCCGGGCGCAGCGCGAGCTGAACCTGACCCTACGTGAGTACAATGCTGCCCATGGCTTTGCTTCAGCTAGTGCTCATGCTGCTAGGATGCCGGAAAACCGGCTTAAAGCTCGCAATCTAGATCAGGATTTGCGTAAAGAAGTTCTTGCCGGCAAGAGTGCATCTGTATCTGTGAGCATCATAGAAAAGCCTAAGTACAGTAGTCCGGATAAAACAATAAAAGCTAAAGCTGCAGTAGCATTATGTGAATCTCTTTCCGGTGACGAGTTGGCAAAGCAGCAAGAACGTGTACAAGAGCTGTTGAAAGTGATTGAGCAGCAAAATGCTGAGCAACTCGCTAAGCTGAATGAGGCAGTGGCCTCAAAATCCGCGCGTTCAACAAAGAATGCCGGAAGCAAATCCCAGGGGCAGGCATCGTCCCCACATCCGGACAAGAAAAAGAAAAGAATGCACGGCAGATGACTGTGTATGACCCTTCTTGCCGGAAAGCAAAAAGCCGGGCAATATGATGCCGGTAGAAAAAGCCAAGGGGCAGATCGGGGCTATGCCAAGGGAGGCTATGCCGGAAACAATCATGCCGGTAGATATGAAACCGGGCAAAATTATCAAGCCGCAAGAGTGGCGTGCGTGGATGAAGAGATGCCACCACCAGGGTACCGGCAGGCAAGGGCCGCGGAACTGGAAGAATATGATGAATCAGATTCCGAGGCGGAACGAACAAGAGTCCACCGGAACCCTTTGGGAGAACGCCTAGGGGAAAGATGTCTGCCAGACCGGGATGCGAGGCACAGGCTGGACAGAGTACGGCTATCTGCGATAGTTGAATGTGAAGGACCTCCTGGTCCAAGGTGTTTTGGCCCTCGGATCATGAGAGAAGAACCACCGGTGCGCAATTTCCAGTTGCCCCGAGACACGAGAACGTACGATGGTACGACCAAGCCGGAAGACTGGCTGACAGATTATGTCACAGCAGTTTATGTGGCTGGTGGTGGAGTAAACCGGCGTTGGGCGGTAAGAATCATACCGTCTTACCTTGTGGGTCCTGCAAGGATCTGGCTAAACAACTTGCCGGCAGGAAGTATTAACGGATGGTTGGACTTTGAGGAAGCATTTGTGAACAATTTCAGCAGCACCTACAAGAGGCCAAACCGGCCCCAACAGCTTGCGCTGTGCCAACAGCGTGCAGGAGAACCAGACCGGGATTATCTCACCCGGTGGAACTCAATGAGAAACACATGTGAAGGAGTGATTGAGGCACAAGCCATTGCTTGGTTCAGTCAAGGATGCCGGAGAGGATCACCTTTGTGGCAAAGGCTGCAGAGAAGCATGCCCACAACTCTAGCAGAGATGATACGTGTGGCAGACAGCTATGCATTGGGAGACCCAATGCAGCCGGCAGTGCAAGCTGAGCCGGAGCAGTCGAATCCGCACCAGCAGCATACCGGGATAACCGGAACAACAAAAGGAGGGAAGATTTCCCAGATCGAAGATACGCATCGCAGCAAGTTGCTGCCGTGCAAGAAAATTCTGACGCCAGCGGCAGTCAGAGACAAAAAACCGGATCGCAGCCGTGGGCGGGTCCTAAGAAGCAGTGGGTAGAAAAGAAACCCTGGGGCCAGAAAAAGAACTGGCAGGAACCCGTGAAATACACCATGGAAGCCGCCATGGACCAACCTTGCCGGTGGCACACACCGAATCCGGATCACCCGTCGAATCATTTGACGAAGGATTGTTCTTGGACCAAGTTCTTGATGCAAAGAGGAGCGGTAAAAGATGCGCAGGCGCCAGGGGGCCCCATGCAGCAACAGCAACAATTACCACCTCCACCACCGCTTACCGGAGCAAACGCCTTACCGGTACAGCCAAACAGGCAGCAGTACCAGCAGGTTAACCGGGTGGAGCAAAACAATGACCAGCCACCTCCACCGGCACCTTTAGGCCGGAATGTTTATGAAGACCCACACTTGTGCATGGTTGTCTTTGTCACAGAGCCAATGGACAGGCAAAGCGTGCATCGCCGTTCCATGGAAGTGAACGCCGTGATGCCGGCAGTTCCAAAATACATGCTGTGGTCAGATCAGGAAATCACCTGGTCGTTCAAGGATCACCCCAAAGTCATGCCGAATCCGGGTGGATACGCTCTCGTGGTGGACCCAATCATGAAGGGGCCGGAAACTCGAGTAAAATTCAGCAAGGTGCTGATAGACAATGGTAGCAGCATAAACATCATGTACAAGCACACCATGCGTACGCTCGGCATAACAGAAAACATGTTGCAGCCAACTCATACAACTTTCCATGGGATTGTTCCCGGTTTGTCTTGTGCCCCGATAGGAAAGGTTCGGGTGGATGTGTCGTTTGGAGGACGCGACAATTGTCGTGTGGAAAACCTTGAGTTTGAGGTGGTGGACCTAGATAGTCCCTACCATGCCTTGTTGGGGAGACCGGCCTTGGCAGCGTTCATGGCATCAACCCACACGGCTTATCTCAAGATGAAGATGCCGGCACCTCGTGGACCACTAACTGTGGTGGGAAACTACAAAGTCTCAATGGAAACAGCGTCTGCCGGATCAAACCTAGCGGAATCGCTGGTGATCGCGGAGGAGAAAAAGAGAATGCAAACTGCTGTTGCGCTGGCTCAGTCCTCAAAGTTGAGCTTAGCGGCAATGAGTGGAAGCTTGGACTCACCGGCATTCAAGCCGACAAATGAGACAAAGAACATTGTGCTGGATCCGGCTTACCCAGAGCGCACCGTCCGTATCGGTGCCGGCCTCAGCCAAGCATAGGAAAGCGCGCTCGTCAGCTTCCTCCGTGAGAATCGGAACATCTTTGCCTGGTCTACTGATGATTTGGTAGGGGTTCCGAGGGAGCTGGCTGAGCACTCTCTAAACGTCCGGAAGGATGCTAAGCCGGTGCGGCAACCTTTGCGCCGGTTCGCTGAAGATAGGAGGAAAATCATTGGAGAAGAAGTAACAAAGCTGCTTGTTGCCGGTTTCATTGTGGAGGTCACGCATACAGAGTGGCTGGCCAATCCGGTGTTGGTTGAAAAGAAAAAAGATGAGAACCTGGAGGCAAAACTTGCCAAAGTGTGGCGCATGTGCATCGACTACACCAACCTCAACAAAGCTTGCCCAAGAGATCCTTTCCCTTTGCCCCGAATCGATCAAGTGATTGATTCTACTGCTGGGTGCGAGTTGTTGTCGTTCCTGGATGCCTATTCCGGCTTCCACCAGATTCCTCTGAAAAAAGAAGATCAAATAAAAACTGCGTTTATCACCCCGCACGGGGCTTATTGCTATGTCACTATGCCTTTTGGTTTGCGCAACGCTGGTGCAACGTACCAGCGCTGTATGCAAAAATGCTTGTTTGACCAAATCGGAAAGAATGTGCAAGTTTATGTGGATGACATCGTGATAAAAACTAAGGTAAAAGATACCTTAATCGATGACATCCGGCAAACATTCGATAACCTAAGGCGGTTCCGGATGAAACTCAATCCGGCAAAATGCACCTTTGGTGTTCCTGCCGGCAAGCTGCTTGGTTTCCTTGTGTCAAGCCGGGGCATTGAGGTCAATCCGGTAAAAATCCGGGCGATAGAAAGAATGACTATCCCACGAGAGCTTAAAGATGTGCAAAAATTTACCGGAAGCTTGGCATCGCTGAGCCGGTTCATAAGCAGGCTGGGAGAAAAAGCCTTGCCACTATATGCTCTGATGAGAAAATCGGATACTTTCGTCTGGACCACACAGGCAGACGCAGCATTTAAAGAATTGAAAAACATGCTCGTAACGGCCCCAATTTTGGCCTCGCCCTTGGAAAGAGAACCTATGTTGCTTTATATAGCGGCAACGAACCGGGTGGTTAGTGTTGTGGTTGTGGTGGAAAGAGAAGAGGAAGGAAAAACCGTCCAGAGGCCGGTATACTACCTGAGCGAGGTGCTCTCCTCATCAAAGCAAAACTACCCACACTTCCAAAAAATGACCTATGGCGTGTTCATGGCCGCCACGAAACTCAAGCATTACTTTGAGGAGCACCCCATGAAGGTGGTGAGTGAGGCACCCATCTCCGATATCATGGGCAACAAGGATGCCAGCGGCCGGATTGCAAAATGGGCAATTCAGCTATCACCGTATGTGCCGGTATATGAAAGAAGAGATGCCATAAAATCGCAAGCTTTAGCTGATTTCTTGGTCGATTGGGCGGAGATACAATACAAGCCGCCAGAACACAAAATAGAGTACTGGAAGATGCATTTTGACGGATCCAAGCTCAAGGAGGGCCTAGGTGCCGGTGTAGTACTCACCTCACCAAAAGGAGACCATCTCCGGTATGTTCTACAAGTGCACTTCAGGGCATCAAACAATGTCGCTGAGTACGAGGCTCTGATACATGGGCTCAAGGTTGCAAAAGAAATCGGGGCACTCAGGATCATTTGTTATGGTGATTCAGATCTTGTGGTGCAACAGTGTTCCGGAGATTGGGACGCAAAAGATGCCAACATGGCTTCATACCGGTTCCATGTGCAAAAGATTGCCGGCTTCTTCGAAGGGTGTGAATTCCACCATGTGCCACGTGCAGAAAATGAGGCCGCGGATACTTTATCCAAGCTAGGCTCATCCAGGCAAGAAATTCCTCCCGGAATAGCTCTGGCGCACTTGCGAGTTCCATCAATCAAGCCAAGTCCGGAGTCGGAATCAATTTTTGTACCGGAATCACATGTGGTACCAATGGAGATTGACGAAGGGAACCCGGGGACTGCTCCGGCAAACTCGGGGACTGCACCGGTAAACTCGGGGACTGCAACGCCCGTGCCGGAAGAGGCAATGCTTGTGGACAGCATGGACATAGACATGCCGGTGTTTGTGGTTAGAGAGGCACCGTCTTGGGTCGAACCTATTAAGGAATTCCTGATCAACGGCACCTTGCCGGTTGACGAAAATGAATCAAGAAGGATACAGAGAAGGTCCAAAGCTTACACCATCATCAATGGCGAGGTGTACAAAAGAAGTGTTACCGGTGTCCTCCAAAGGTGTGTGGAGCCGGAAGAAGGAAAAGAAATGCTTGAGGAGATTCATCGAGGAGAATGCGGGCACCACGCTTCTTCAAGGGCGTTGGTAGCAAAAGTGTTCCGGCATGGGTTCTATTGGCCCACAGCCTTGGACAATGCTGAGGATTTGGTAAGGAAATGCAATGGCTGCCAGAGGTATGCTAAGCAAAACCATACCCCAGCGTCCGGCTTAAAAACCATACCGTTAACTTGGCCTTTTGCCGTTTGGTGCCTGGACATGGTTGGACCGTTCAAAACCGCAAGGGGAAACATGACCCACATTTTGGTAATGGTGGATAAGTTCACCAAGTGGCTGGAAGTGAAGCCTATCGCAAAATGTGATGGCCACACAGCAGTGAAATTCCTGAAAGATGTAATCCTGCGGTATGGATACCCGCACAGTATCATAACTGACAATGGCACAAACTTTGCCCAAGGAGAGTTCAAGCGGTTCTGTGAAAGTAAAAACATCCGGCTGGATTTGTGCTCAGTAGCGCACCCACAAGGCAACGGCCAAGTTGAAAGAACAAATGCTTTGGTACTTTCCGGTATCAAGCCAAGACTCATTGATGCAATGGAAAAATCGCCGGGATGTTGGATCGATGAGCTACCGTCGGTGCTCTGGAGTCTAAGAACAACTCCGAACCGGTCTACCGGATACACCCCATTCTTCATGGTTTATGGAGCAGAAGCGGTCATACCAACCGACATTCTCCATGACTCACCAAGGGTGCAGCTCTATACCGAAGAAGAGGTAAAAGAGGCCAGAGAAAATGATGTGGACTTGCTAGAAGAAGCAAGAGAGTTAGCTTTGGCAAGAACAGCCATTTACCAGCAAAACCTCCGACGCTATCATAGCCGGAAGGTAAACCCGAGGGTATTCCGAGAAGGAGACCTGGTGCTACGCCTGGTGCAGCGCACTGAAGGCAGGCACAAGCTGTCCCCCCCATGGGAAGGACCTTTCATTGTGAGCAAGGCTCTCCACAATGATGCATATTACCTAATCGATGCGCAGGAATGGAAGAAGGGAAAGGCGGACAGATCCGGAGACGAGACCAAACGCCCATGGAACGTAGCCTTGTTGCGTCCTTTCTACTCTTGAAGTTGTGGTGTAAGAAGTTCCTTTTTGTACCTTACATGCTATGAATAAAAAGATGTCGGAACCTCGAATGAATCTCGGGGACTTGTCTTGTTTAAATTGCATGGAACATGTCTATTTTTTCTGTTGCCGGTTGCTTATTGAACGCTTTTTCTTTCCGGTTTAGTAATGTGCTAAACCCTACCGGAGTCTTCGACTCTGCTGCTGTCCATAACTTGGCTTCATGGCAAGCAAGATAAACCGGTAGGGGATAAGCACATGAACTGTGGAGAGGGAAACCGGGAAAGAACAATTCGGAAAAATTTAACTAACCCCGGTCATACCGGTTTTTTGCAAAATTTCGAATTATTTCTAAGTTCAAGAAAATGCTTGTTTGGTGAAAGAACCTTGTGCTCATACGCCAAAGCGCCCAGAGAAGGCAGGCAGAGCCAAGGCAAAAGAGCCAGATGTGCATCTAATTGGATGCAGAAACAGTTTGAAAATCTTTGCAAGTGCAGGATAAAAGCAAAACCAAACGCGAAAATGCTAAGACAAACTAAAGATAATTAGCTACCGGTATAGCCTACCGGCACAAAAGTTGTACGTCAACCACAAGCAGATTTAAGTTTTACATCATAAGCCCCGGCATACCGGGGCAGAATTTAACAAAAGATTGTTTTAAGCCACACAGGGCCAGGGGCATGACAGGTAAATCTCCAAGTCGAGAATCAGGCAGCAGGAGCTTCAGGGGGAGCGTCGCCAGCACCAGCATCATCCAGAGGCTCCTCCTCGGCTTCATCTCCCTCCTCGTCAAGATAATCTTGGACGCCATGAGGAGGAGGGATGAAGGTGCGCATTTCGGCGTACTCCGCGATCCGGTACGCGCGATCCTGCCGTTTGGCGGCAAGGATCGGGTCCAGATCGGTTTCCGCGCCTTCGCGCACGCCGATGAGGGCATCCAGGTCGAGCTCCGGGTACCAGAGCAGGCGACGCGGAGGACAGAGTCTGCTCCGGCGCGGGCAGCAGAGCACTGCCATTCGCGGATCCTCCTGCCGGCGCCCTTGAGGCGATCGCTGATCAAGGAGAAAGTGTCCGGCACCACCTCGCCAGGCCAGAGAGTCCTGTAGAGCTGGGAAGCTACATCAGGAATATCAGACAAGTTGCGGTCAATGGCGCGCATATGAGACACCCGCGCGTTAAGCGCGACCAGATGGTCATGGGGTGTCCATGGCACGGCAAGGCTCGCTTGGCTCTGGCTAGGGCGGCGCGCGTTGACCTTCTTGACAGCATAAGTCTGGGAGTCCGGGAAGAGGCCTGTGCAAAGAAGAAAAAGGGCTAAGGAAAAGAATCCGGAAAGAAAAGAATCCGGAAGAAAAAGAGACCGGAAGAAAAGATAGCGAAAAGAAAATGAGGCCGGAGGAAAAATGGTTTGTATGCATTAATCAGAGAGCTTACGATGGGCAAGGTTGTCGGTTTGGAGGATCAGCTGATTGCATTCCTTGCGCTCCTCCTCCAACCGCGCGACCTTCTCCTCGGCAGCCTTCCGGGCCTTGGCCAGCTCCTCCAGCTCAGCTTGCAGCACCACGGTGGCGTTGCTAGCATTCTCCAGGGCCTCGTTCATCTTAGCCGCTGCGTCAGCTTCAGCGGCCTCGAGAGCTTTGGCATGGTCAAGACCCAGCTGGACAAGCTGGGACTTGAGCTCCTGGTAGCTGGTCTTCTGGGCGCCCAGCTCCTCCTGATGCTGCTTGATCAGCTGCTCCTTCTCCCCTGTGAGCCGGAAAGGAAGGTGTAAACAACAAGGTGTTGGTAAAATTCAAAGTAAAGACAAGTTAGCAGAAGGAAAAAAGGTCCCGGTAAGAAAGTCGTACGTTGGGCGTTGGCGAGCTGCTCCTTGAGGGCATCAATGGAAGCTTCCGGGAGCACTGTCAAGAAGAAATTACAAGTGTCAGAAAGAAAAAAGGTTCCGGTAAGAAAGATGCCGGCAGAACAAAAGTATACCTTGGCACTTGTCGTGTGCCTCCACAAGCTCCCGATGCTCCCACAAGAGCTCCTCAAAGAGGGTCTTCCGAGCGTCAGCCGTGAGCTGTTCAAAGCAAAAAAGATCAGGAAAAGTTTCGCGCTAAGAACAGAGTTCTTAACCCGAAGCTCGGGGACTGGCAGTGCCGGTTTCGCGCTAAGTTCTTAAAGTTTAAGTTTTGTCCTAAAAGCTACGCTTTCACCACAAAACTCGGGGACTGGCAGATGCCGGTTTCGCGCGTTCTAAGGTAAAGTTTCGCGCTAAGAACAGAGTTCTTAACCCGAAGCTCGGGGACTGGCAGTGCCGGTTTCGCGCTAAGTTCTTAAAGTTTAAGTTTTGTCCTAAAAGCTACGCTTTCACCACAAAACTCGGGGACTGGCAGTGCCGGTTTCGCGTGTTCTAAGG
Source organism: Lolium multiflorum (assembly GCA_030979885.1). NCBI lineage: Eukaryota > Viridiplantae > Streptophyta > Magnoliopsida > Poales > Poaceae > Lolium > Lolium multiflorum. The sequence continues at coordinate 22,314 of JAUUTY010000449.1, forward strand.
TAAAGTTTCGCGCTAAGAACAGAGTTCTTAACCCGAAGCTCGGGGACTGGCAGTGCCGGTTTCGCGCTAAGTTCTTAAAGTTTAAGTTTTGTCCTAAAAGCTACGCTTTCACCACAAAACTCGGGGACTGGGAAGATAGACAAGAGAGAAACCGGCATGAAAGTAAAAAATAAAGGACTCCGGAAGAAAGGAAACCGGCAATCAAGAAAAGTTGATAAAACGTACCATCAGATTGTTCGTGGCATCATACCACGAACTGTCCAGCTCCTTCACGGCGCAGCGGAGCCGTGTGAAGTGCTCCTCGGAAGAGCGGTTCCCAATGGGATCAGGTGCCGGCTGCCTGTCCTTGCCCAGGCCGCGGGTCGCCGGAGTGATATCCGCGGCGTTCCACTTCTGGGCGTAGGGCATGAGATGCCCTAGATCCTGGCCGCGGCGCTTGAAATCAGTAATGCGGCCAAGAAGACCGGTGGCCTTGGTGACAGTGTTCTGGGCGGCCTTGGAGACGTGCAGCACCAGGGGCTGCTGGCCCGAGGAGGTGCCGGGAGCCGTCGCCTTTCCCTTGGTAGGCCTGGAGGTCTTGGGCGGCGGCGCGGCAAAAGCAGCCCCGGAAGGCTGGGCGCCGGGAGCACTTGGCGGCGGCATGAGGATGGTCCGTGGAGAAGGGGGAGCGGTAGACGCACCACCCGAGTTGGAGCTTCCCGGCGCGGAGGATTCCGGCGCGGAAGTTGTCTTTTTCTCAAGGGCAGGAGGAGCTGGAGGCTCCGCCTGCCCGGTAGCTTCTTCTTCTCCGGCACCGATGTTGCTGGTGCCGGTGTCTTGGTTCTCGAGGAAGAAGGAAGGATCCTCCTCCGTGCGGTGATCAGAAGATGTAGGGGCCGCACGCCCCGAACTTGTTGTGCCCCCCGAGAGGGAGGCAGAGATGTTACCGGCACCAGGTGGTGCCGGGCTTGAGTGAGGAGGGGTTGAGGTCCTTGCGGAACCTTCAGAGCCCGAGGGTCTTGAGCCGAGCTTGAGCGCAGGGCTGAAAGAGAAAAAAGAGAGATGGTTGGAAGAAAGCAACCGGAAAAAGAACTTAGCAAAAAAGAGATGAGTCAGGGAATGAAAAATTTACCCGGAAGCGGTTGGCATCTGCTTGCGCGAATAGCGGCGCACGCCAACTTTCTTCTCCCCCAGCTCTTCAGTCCGGAAGCGCTTGGAAGGAGGGGCCTGGCTGGAGCCATCGTCAGATGGCGACCGCTTGTTCTTCTGGCCCTGGGCCATGAGCTTGTCCACAAACTCCGTGCCGGCCTCGGCGCGCAGGGGCGGCACGTGCTCATGGATCTGTAAATTGGATGAGGCTAAGAAGGAGTTCGAAGAAAAATGATAACGGAAGAGTAAAAGAAACCGGAAAAAGAAATACCTCAAGCATTTCCAGGTCGTCAGCGGACCCGGTTGGCTTTGGCGGAGATCGGCCCAGGCGAGATGCCGGGGTCTTGCCCATCTTCAGATCCTTCCAAAAGATGAGGGGATCTGGGTCGAAGGAGTCGAGGGCGCGCTTCCGGCAAGCTCCTCGCCGCTCGGCTTCAATGAGGGGGAAGCGGTCCTTGGCCTGAAACATGAAAAAGAAAATAAGCAAAAGCAAAAGGTTACCGGCAAGGAACAACCTCAATCGCATAGTCCCTTACTTCTTGGGTCGGAGGGTTAGTAGTGCTGAAGGGAAGAAGGCCCCATTTCCAGTTAAAACGCATAGCAGTTTGGCAAATCTGCTTGGCCTTGAGGACAACGTCCTTCTTGCTAAGAGGCAGGCCCGTGATCTTGGTAGGATCGCCAGGGCCGTACATCTCGCTCATCCTATGGGCGCGGCGCTTCAGAGGAAGTACCCGCCGCGATATGAAGGTGCGGATGATATCATCGAGCAGATGCCGGTGTCCTTCATCTTCTGCTTCATGAAGCGTATAATCCGGTTGGTCTCGTTGTGAGACTCCTTCGGATTGTAGCTCCAGTTGGTTTTCGCGGGCGGCGCCGGATCAAAAGGAGGCAGGCAGATGAGATCTGCGGGGCCGTTGTTCTTCACGTAGAAAAACGTCCCTTGCCATAACCGGCAAGACTCCAGGCCGGAAAACTCGAAAAAGGGGCTCCCTTGACGTTTGCTGATGATGCAAGACCCGCATTGTACGGGGGGCTTGGGTGCAGGAATATTTTTGCCCTGAACGGAATTAATCCGAAGAGCGAAGAAGCGAGCAAACGTCTCGAGAGTGGGACGTATGCCGATGTAGGCCTCCATGAAAGTGGTGAAGCAGGAGAGGTAAAAGACGGAGTTTCCTGGAAGATGATGAGGTTGGAGTTTGTAGAAATCCAGGAGATCAAGGAAAAAAGAGGAAGGAGGAAGGCCAAAGCCACGCTCAAAGTGAGCAAGAAAGACAACACGTTCGTCGGGCTCGGGGTCCGGAATTATTTCGTCACCAGGATCCGGCAAGTGACTCCTTCCGGAATCCTACGGGACCGGTATAACCAATCTATCTCGTACTTAGTAACGTTGGAGCCCATCCAGGCTCCGCGTGTAACTGGGGAAGGCTCCTCGTCGGAAGATTGGCTAGAGCTACTTGAAGCTTCGCCTGAGCTGCTCGTCCCAAGGTGGCATCTGGGACCCGGTATCCTGAGAGCTACCGGCGTCTTGGGAGCCACCGGCATCTCGGGAGCTACCGGCATCTTGAGGGCTACCGGCCTCTTGATGGCTTCCGGAACCTTGCTGACTACCGGAGTCCTGCTGGTTGCCGGAATCGGTCCTAATCGAGTTTGAGGGCGCAGATTCACCGGAAGTTTGTTTGCTATGACTAGCAGAAGAAGAAGAGGAAGATGCGGAGGAAGATTCCTCGTCAGACATTGGTTGGGAGGCAAAGGAAACAGAAATCCCACACTCGACCCCCGCGCGAAGATCTACGAGTAAGAGAAAAACCAAAGAAAAAGGAAGAAATAAGAACACCGTAGACCCCAGATCTGGAAAGCAAGCAAATGGCAAACAAAGCAAGATTCGAACTGACCTGGAGTGTCGCAGTTGATGAGGAAGACCTTCTCCGGCGAAAGAACAGGCCCGCGGTCGCCGGTGAGCTCTGCCGACGGCGAGGCGGTGAGGGTCAAGAAGAAGCACGAATGCAGCGCGCGAGAAGAAGACGCTGCAGAAGCTCTCCACACGACGAAGTCCGGCGGAGGCGCGGCGTAAGTTCACCGGGCGGCGAAACTCAGGCGAGCAGCGGCGGACGAAGTGCGGTGAAGGAGCGCAGGAGCGAAGAACTCTATGCGCGAAGGAAGGAGAATGCGAAGAAGAGGAAGAAGAAGGGGCGGTTGAGCTTATAAAGGAGAGAGAAGGTGGGCCGAAAACCGCTGGGCCTGCGCGGTTTGCCTCGCGGCCCGCGACGGTTCGCGTCGCTGATCGCCACGTGTCACAGAGATACACGCGGAAAAGAGAAGGCCACACCGAGGCGCACACAGGATACGAAGCGGTGAGTGGGATCCGCAGCGGTGCATTAAATGCGCGCGCAAGTGTCAATACGAAGTGACAACTGACACTGGCGCGACAGTCACAGTGCGCATGTCTCTGACAGGCACAGAACCCGAAATATTCTCGACCTCGTCGAGGAGAGACTTAAAGACTAAGATACCGGAGAGTAAGATGCCGGAGAATGTCTTGCGAACAGAGAATATGTGAGTCCGAGCAAAGATGCCGGATTTGAGCCAAGGGCTAAGAAAGTTAAACCGGTATCAAAGATACGAGAACCTGGCATGGTCTGTTGGATAAGATCCGCCAGACTATACCAGCTTCGGGGACTAATGTTGGGGGGATGACCCCCGGTATGCCAAAGGTATGCCATACCGGATGGTCTCACCCTTCAAGATACCGGTTTAATATTCATGCCGGTATAAGAGAATAGAGTTTGGCTAAGTGAAGCTAAGCCGGTATCCCCAAGAGGGGTATACCGGAACCAGGAAGGAAAGATACCGGAGCACCGGAAGGAAGAACATGCCGGCTGACTGGTCAAAGATTCCGTCAGGAGCTAAAGGACAAAGATGAGCTAAGCAAAGTGGCTTTAAACGAAGACTAGAAGACAAGGAGGAGGATGACGGTCAAAGAAGCCGGAGGGCGTCATCCTTCATGTTTAAAGAAGACCCCGGCGTCATCTGTGATTAAAGTAGCTTTATAAAGTATCTTTGTAAAGTAGTTTGTCTAGTCAAAGATCCCATTAGGGTTTCTTGTTCTGTAAGCCACCCTCTCCCCTATATAAGGAGAGGGGGCAGCTTCTTTTACATGCGCGATCCACTGAAGAGAGAACAACCTGTAACCTGTCTTGAGATCAATGAGCATGGTGATCTAGAGCGAGTTCGTCCTTGTGTCTTTCTTCTTCTACCTCTGGCCTTGGCCAAGTTCTTGAGGAAAGCATCCGGAAGTTCGTCCATCTAGTCGCAAACCCTCCCCCGAATCCTCTAGCGTCCATTCGGCCCCAAGATAAGCCATCCCATGGCATCTGCTCGTTCACCACGACGACAGTTAATGTCCAGTAGCTTTATGCAATGTCCAGAAGTGAAAAGAATGATTGTGTCACCTCTGAATGTGTTAATTATTAATTGTGCACTAACCCTCTAATGAGTTTGCTTGAAGTTTGGTGTGAAGGAAGTTTTCAAGGGTCAAGAGAGGAGTATGATATACTATGATCAAGAGGAGTGAAAGCTCTAAGCTTGGGGATGCCCCCGTGGTTCACCCCTGCATATTTTAAGAAGACTCAAGCGTCTAAGCTTGGGGATGCCCAAGGCATCCCCTTCTTCATCGACAACATCATCGGGTTCCTCCCCTGAAACTATATTTTTATTCAATCACATCTTGTGTTCTTTACTTGGAGCGTCGGTTTGTTTTTGTTTTTGTTTTTGTTTGAATAAAATGGATCCTAGCATTCAGTTTGTGGGAGAGAGACACGCTCCTGCATATGGACAAATATGTCCTTAGGCTTTACTCATAATGTTCAAGGCGAAGTTTCTTCTTCGTTAAATTGTTATATGGTTGGAATTGGAAAATGCTACATGTAGTAATTCTAAAATGTCTTGGATAATGTGATACTTGGCAATTGTTGTGCTCATGTTTAAGCTCTTGCATCATATGCTTTGCACCCATTAATGAAGAAATACATAGAGCTTGCTAAAATTTGATTTGCATATTTGGTCTCTCTAAGGTCTAGATAATATCTAGTATTGAGTTTTGAACAACAAGGAAGACGGTGTAGAGTCTTATAATGTTTACAATATGTCTTTTATGTGAGTTTTGCTGCACCGGTTCATCCTTGAGTTTGCTTCAAATAACCTTGCTAGCCTAAACCTTGTATCGAGAGGGAATACTTCTCATGCATCCAAAATCCTTGAGCCAACCACTATGCCATTTGTGTCCACCATACCTACCTACTACATGGTATTTCTCCGCCATTCCAAAGTAAATTGCTTGAGTGCTACCTTTAAAATTCCATCATTCACCTTTGCAATATATAGCTCATGGGACAAAATAGCCTTAAAAACTATCGTAGTATTGAATATGTACTTATGCACTTTATCTCTTATTAAGTTGCTTGTTGTGCGATAACCATGCTTCGGGGAACGCCATCAATTACCCTTTATTGAATATCATGTGAGTTGCTATGCATGTCCGTCTTGTCTGAAGGATCTATCATTTTAGTGGTTGGAGCATGCAAATTGTTAGAGAAGAACATTGGGCCGCTAACTAAAGCCATGAATCATGGTTGAAGTTTCAGTTTTGGACATATATCCTCAATCTCATATGAGAATAATAATTATTGCTACATGCTTATGCATTTAAGAGGAGTCCATTATCTGTTGTCCATGTTGTCCCGGTATGGATGTCTAAGTTGAGAATAATCAAAAGCGAGAAATCCAAAATGCGAGCATTCTCCTTAGACCTTTGTACAGCGGCATGGAGGTACCCCTTTGTGACACTTGGTTGAAACATGGCATTGCAAAGATCCGGTAGTCCAAGCTAAGTAGGACAAGGTGCGGGCACTATTAGTATACTATGCATGAGGCTTGCAACTTGTAAGATATAATTTACATAACTCATATGCTTTATTACTACCGTTGACAAAATTGTTTCATGTTTTCAAAATAAAAGCTCTAGCACAAATACAGCAATCGATGCTTTCCTCTTTGAAGGACCTTTCTTTTACTTTTATTGTTGAGTCAGTTCACCTATCTCTCTCCACCTCAAGAAGCAAACACTTGTGTGAACTGTGCATTGATTCCTACATACTTGCATATTGCACTTGTTATATTACTTTATGTTGACAATATCCATGAGATATACATGTTATAAGTTGAAAGCAACCGCTGAAACTTAATCTTCCTTTGTGTTGCTTCAACACCTTTACTTTGATTTATTGCTTTATGAGTTAACTCTTATGCAAGACTTATTGATGCTTGTCTTGAAGTACTATTCATGAAAAGTCTTTGCTTTATGATTCATTTGTTTACTCATGTCATTACCATTGTTTTGATCGCTGCATTCATTACATATGTTTACAATAGTATGATCAAGATTATGATGGCATGTCACTTCAGAAATTATCTTTGTTATCGTTTTACCTGCTCGGGACGAGCAGATACGTCTCCAATGTATCGATAATTTCTTATGTTCCATGCTACTTTATTGATGATACCTACATGTTTTATGCACATTATATGTCGTATTTACGCATTTTCTGGAACTAACCTATTAACAAGATGCCGAAGAGCCAGCTTTTTTCTGCTGTTTTTGGTTTCAGAAATCCTAGTAAGGAAATATTCTCTAATTGGACGAAATCAACGCCCAGGGTCCTATTTTTGCACGAAGCTTCCAGAAGACCGAAGAGAGTCGAAGTGGGGCCACGAGGGGCCGCCACCATAGGGCGGCGCGGCCGGGCCTTGGCCGCGCCGACCTGTGGTGTGGGGCCCTCGTGTGGCCCCCCGTTGCCCTTTCGCCTACTTAAAGCCTCCGTCGCGAAACCCCCAGTACCGAGAGCCACGATACGAAAACCTTACAGAGACGCCGCCGCGCCGTCCCATCTCGGATTCAGGAGATCGCCTCCGGCACCTGCCGGAGGGATTCATCTCCCGGAGGACTCTTCATCGCCATGATCGCCTCCGGAGTGATGAGTGAGTAGTTCACCCCCGGACTATGGGTCCATAGCAGTAGCTAGATGGTCGTCTTCTCCTCATGTGCTTCATTGTTGGATCTTGTGAGCTGCCTAACATGATCAAGATCATCTATCTGTAATACTATATGTTGTGTTTGTCGGGATCCGATGGATAGAGAATACTATGTTATGGTGATTATCAATCTATTGTTTATGTGTTGTTTATGATCTTGCATGCTCTCCGTTATTAGTAGAGGCTCTGGCCAAGTTTTTGCTCTTAACTCCAAGAGGGGGTATTTATGCTCGATAGTGGGTTCATGCCTTCATTGATACCTGGGACAGTGACAGAAAGTTCTAAGGTTGTGATGTGCTGTTGCCACTAGGGATAAAACATTGATTCTATGTCTAAGGATGTAGTTGTCGATTACATTACGCACATACTTAATGCAATTGTCTGTTGCTTTGCAACTTAATACTGAATGGGGTTCGGATGATAACCTGAAGGTGGACTTTTTAGGCATAGATGCAGTTGGATGGCGGTCTATGTACTTTGTCGTAATGCCCTGATTAAATCTCACTATATTTATCATATCATGTATATGCATTGTTATGCCCTTTTCTATTTGTCAATTGCCCGACTGTAATTTGTTCATCCAACATGCTTTTATCTTATGGGAGAGACACCTCTAGTGAACTGTGGACCCCGGTCCTATTCTTTACATCGCATACAATCTACTGCAATACTTGTTTTTGTTTTCTTGCAAACAATCATCTTCCACACAATACGGTTAATCCTTTGTTACAGCAAGCCGGTGAGATTGACAACCTCACTGTTTCGTTGGGGCAAAGTACTTGGGTTGTGTTGTGCAGGTTCCACGTTGGCGCCGGAATCCCTGTTGTTGCGCCGCATCACATTTCGCCACCATCAACCTTCAACGTGCTTCTTGGCTCCTTCTGGTTCGATAAACCTTGGTTTCTTTCTGAGGGAAAACTTGCCACTGTGCGCATCATACCTTCCTCTTGGGGTTCCCAATGGACGTGTACATCTACGCGCATCAAAGACTATGTGCTTTGATTTTTCATTTTCTTGATTTTTTCGATTTTTTATGCCCATTTGAATATTTGGTCATGAAATCCGAGATTTGACAAAGATTTAAACAAGTTTAAAACATGAAAATGAAAAAGTAAGCATGGGTCCTTTTTATTCACTCCAAAATGAAGCTTTTGGGAGGTTTTTGAAATTTCCATGTTTGAAACCCAAAACCACTTCTCTTCATCGATCCTTGACTTCCTAAGACAGAGTTTAGGGTTAATTAGGGGGCAGATACATGCTTTTCTGGTATGAATATATATGTGTGGACCTTGTTAATCAACTTGAATGCTTACTATATGACATAAGAAGACTATGTGCTTTGATTTTTCATTATTTTAATTTTTTGAACTTTTATGCCCATTTGTATCTTGGTCAAATCCTAGGTTTGACCAAGATTTAAAACATGAAAATGAAAAATTAAGCCTGGATCCACTACAAGAAAAGTTGCCAAACTTTTCTTGTAGTGATCCTTCTTAATTAGTAACTTCAAAATGAAGCTTTTGGAAGGTTTTTGAAATTTCCATGTCTGAAACCCAAAACACCTCTTCATGATTGACTTCATAAGACAAATCGAGTTTAGGGTTAGGGGTAGATACATGATTTTTCTAGTTTGAATATGTCTAGACCTGGCTTATCAACTTGAATGCTTAGTATATGACATAAGAAGACGTACTATGTGCATTGGTTTTTCATTTATTTGATTTGTTTTGAATTTTTATGCCGAATCAAATTTTGGTCAAATCATAGGTTTAACCAAGATTTAAACAAGTTTAAAACATTAAAATGAAAAATTAAGCATGGATCCTTCTTAGTCACTCCAAAATGAAGCTTTTGGGAGGCTTTTGAAATGTCTATGTTTGAAACCCAAAACCACTTCTCTTCATGCTTGACTTCATAAGACAGATGAGTTTAGGGTTAGGGTAGATACATGATTTTTCTGGTTTGAATAGGTCTAGACCTTGTTATCAAGTTGAATGGCTTACTATGTGACATAAGAAGACTATGTGCTTTGGTTTTTCATTTTTGATTTTTTCGATTGTTTTTATGCCCATTTGAATCTTGTTAAAATCCTAGGTTTGAACAAGAATTTAAACAAGTTTAAAACATGAAAATGAAAAGGTAAGCATGGATCCTTCTTAGTCAGTCCGAAATGAAGCTTTTGGGCGGTTTAAATTTCCATGTTTGAAAACCCAAACCACTTCTCTTCATGCTTGACTTCATAAGACAAATTTAGGGTTAGGGGTATAGATACATGATTTTTCTTGTTTGATATGTCTAGATATTGTTTATCAACTTGAATGCTTACTATATATGTGACGTAAGAAGACTATGTGTTATGGTTTTTCATTTTTTGGGGTTTTTCGAATTTTTTATGCACACTTGAATCTTGGTCAAATCCTAGCTAGCTAGGTTTGACCAAGCTTTAAACAAGTTTAAAACATGAAAATGAAAAAGTAAGCATGGATCCTTCTTAGTCACTCCAAAATTAAGCTTTTCGGAGGTTTTTGAAATTTCCATCTTGTAAACCCAAAACCACGTATCTTCATGTTTGACTTCAAAAGACAGAGTTTAGGGTTAGGGGGTAGATACATGATTCTTCTTTGAATATGTTTAGATCTTGTTTTATCAACTTGAATGTTGACCGTATGACATAAGAAGACTATGTTTTTGAATTTTTTATGTCCATTTGAATCTTGACCAAGATTTAAACAAGTTTAAAACATGAAAATGAAAACGTTTCAAGTTCACCTTTGGTTCGATCTTTCAGTAACCAGGCGCATATATATATGGATGCAAATTGAGATAATTAATTCGTGAAACATTGGAAATGTCCATCGTGTGTCATGTTTCCCCCTCACATGAAAATTGGATTGGTGGCAGACAAGTAAAAGCACATTTATGTGCGACAACCCAAAATGCACATATTTTGCTGAGTTTTCATGCATGCATTAAAAGTTGTGAATATATACATAAAATGCATGTGGGTCATGATTCAAAAGTTTGACATGTATATGGTTCTTGTGTAGTAGTACTATAGTAGTACGTGTACCAAGCTCACACATGTGCTATTTTCTAAAACATTAATTGGTATGGCATGTCTCGTATTTTCCCTAGCTATAAATTTAGAAAAAGATGAGCAATTAATCCATGATGTTCGATTGCCTTTTCTGAACCACCTTTGGCCTGATTCAAATCTGGTAAAAATCACAGGGGTAGGGGAGGAGTGTGTTTCTTTTGGATGCATCGCTCGTATTTGCAAGTTTTAGGGGTCCCACAAATTCAGGGTTTAGGGTTAGGGGGTATACATATGATTTTTCTGGTTTGATTATGGCTACATTGTTTATCAACTAGAATGCTTACTATATGCATCACATAAGAAGACTATGTGCTTTGGTTTTTCATTTTTTCTGATTTTTTCTGAATTTTTATGCCCATTTGAACCTTGGTCAAATCCTAGGTTTGACCAAGATTTAAACAAGTTCAAACACGAAAATGAAATTTCCATGTTTGAAACCCAAAACCACTTCTCTTCATGCTTGACTTCGTAAGACAGAGTTTAGGGTTAGGGGTAGATACATGCTTTTTCTGGTTTGAATATGTCTAGACCTTGTTTATCAATTTGAATGCTTACTATATGACATAAGAAGGCTATGTTCTTTGGTTTTTCATTTTTTCTGATTTTTTCTGATTTTTATGCCCATTTAAATCTTGGTCAAATCCTAGGTTTGACCAAGATTTAAACAAGTTTAAAACATGAAAATGAAAAGGTAAGCCTGGATCCTCCTTAGTCACTCTAAAATGAAGCTTTTGGGAGGTTTGTGAAATTTCCATGTTTGAAACCCAAAACCACTTAAGACAAAGTTTATGGTTAGGGGTAGATACATAATTTTTCTTGTTTGAAATATGTCTAGACCTTGTTTATCAACTTGAATGCTTACTATTATATGACATAAGAAGGCTATATATGTGCTTTGGTTTTTCATTTTTTGATTTTTTTCGATTTAAATCTTGGTTTGACCAAGATTTAAACAAGTTTAAAACATGAAAATGAAAAGGTAATCATGGATCCTTCTTAGTCACACTCTAGAATGAAGCTTTTGGGAGGTTTTTGAAAGTTCCATGTTTGAAACCCAAAAACCACTTCTTTTAATTCATGCTTAGCTTCGATCATAAGACAAAGTTTAGGGTTAGGGGTAGATACATGATTTTTTTGGTTTGAATATGTCTAGACCTTGTTTATCAACTAATGCTTACTATATTACATAAGAAGGCTATGTTCTTTGGTTTTTCATTTTTTCTGTTTTTTTCTAATTTTTTATGCCCATATGAATATTGGTCAAATCCTAGGTTAATTTGACCAAGATTTAAACAAGTTTAAAACATGAAAATGTGAAGGTAAGCCTGGATCCATCTTAATCACTCTAAAATGAAGCTTTTGGGAGGTTTGTGAAATTTCCATGTTTGAAACCCAAAACCACTTAAGACAGAGTTTATGGTTAGGTGTAGATACATGATTTTCTTATTTGAATATGTCTACATTGACCTTGTTTATCAACTAGAATGCTTACTATATGACATAACAAGGCCATATATGTGCTTTGGTTTTTATTTTTTTGATTTTTTCGAATTTTCTATGTCCATTTAAATCTTGGTCAAATCCTATGTTTTATGAAGTCAAGCATGCATGAAGAGAAGTGGTTTTTTGGTTCCAAACATGGAAATTTCGAAAACCCTCCGAAGAGCTACATTTTGGAGTGACTAAGAAGGATATATAGATGCTTAATTTTTCATATTCATGATTTAAACTTGTTTAAACCATGTTCAAACCTAGGATTTGACCAAGATTCAAATGGGCATAAAATTTTAAAAAAATCAAAAAAATAAAAACAAGGCACATAGTATTCTTATGTCATATAGTAAGCATTCAATTAAGATGATAAAGAAGGTGTAGACATATTCAAACCCAGGAAAATCATGCATCTACCCCTAACCCTAGCTAAACTCTGTCTTATGAAGTCAAGCATGCATGAAGAGAAGTGGTTTTTGGTTTCAAGCGTTTAAGCCAAAAGCCCCTTTTCAAATATTTCAAACTTATTCAAATTTGGTTCAAATTTGAAAGACATACAAGTTATAGCACACATAGTGCATACATTTTCACACATACGCACTAGATGCTAACCCTATAGTTTGAGGCCATTTGGGTGACCTAGGTCGAAAAAATTCTTGGATTAGAATCGTGTTGTTCGAACCCCGTAGTTGGATTTTTTGAACCCTTGATCTGTAGAACTGGGCAAAACCCTAGTTTAACCTATTTAATTATAGATTCGTATATCGATTTTTCTACGAGTACTACCTTTTTATTATTACTATGCAGCACATGGGTGTTTGCCCGTCGAGTGAAACTCGGAGGAAGAGGGATCACTCGAAGGAGAGAAGAAGGGAGAGCATTATGGTGTCTCCCCTTTTCGGGTGATGATGTTGACTTTTGTGCAGGGTTTGTTAGTGAGCAGGAGGTGCGAGCGAGCGAGCGAGTCGTCGAGCAGAGAATGAGAGAGATTTGTATTTTTTTGTGAGAGGGACAACCTAAGGATCTAGAAGGACCCATAGACCTCCAATATGCATCCTGATGCGTCTTCTCTTGACAAAGAAGATGGCTGGGAGTTTGCGTACCTATTTCACGTGACTTGTGCTCACTGAAGTGTGGGACCACACGCGTGGGCACCACACGTAAGTGACAGACCTGTTGGTGTAAAAACTCGGTTGATTATTATAGTGCATTAGAACAAAGTTTCCTATGGATTCAAGGGTAGGAAATCCAAGTTAACTCATTTACATGACATTATTTTTTCCATGAAGCAAAGTTAACACATCTATCAATTGGTACATTTTGGAGTGACTAAGAAGGATCCAGGCTTACTTATTCGTTTTCACGTGTTAAACCTATCTAAATCTTGGTCAAACCTAGGATTTGACCAAGATTCAAATGGGCAGAAAATAAAAAAACAGAAAAATGAAAAACCAAATCACATAGTCTTCTTATGTCATATAGTAAGCATTAAAGTTGATAAACAAGGTCTAGAAATATCAAACCATACAAATCATGTATCTACCCTAACCCCTAAACTATGTCTTATGAAGTCAAGCATGAAGAGAAGTGGTTTTGGGTTTCAAACATGGAAATTTCAAAACCTCCCAAAAACTACATTTTAGAGTGACTAAGAAGGATACATACTTCCCTTTTCATATTCATATTTTAAACTTGTTTAAATTATCTTGGTCAAACCTAGGATTTGACAAGATTCAAATGGGCATCAAAATTGAAAAAAAAATCTGAAAAAAGAAAAACCAAAGCAAATAGTTTTCTTATGTCATATAGTAAGCATTAAAGTTGATAAACAAGGTCTAGACATATTCAAACTAGACAAATCATGTATCTATACCCCCTAACCCCTGAACTCTCTGTCTTATGAAGTCAAGCATACGAAGAGAAGTGGTTTTGGGTTTCAAACATGGAAATTTGAAAAACCTCCCAAAAACTTCATTTAGAGTGACAAAGAAGGATACATGCTTCCCTTTTCATATTCATGTTTTAAGCTTGTTTAAATTATCTTGGTCAAACTTGGGATTTGACAAGATTCAAATGGGCATCAAAATTGAAAAAAAAATCAGAAAAAAGAAAAACCAAAGCAAATAGTTTTCTTATGTCATATAGTAACTAGACATTATGTATCTATAAGGCCCCTAAACTAGTCTTATGAAGTCAAGCATATGAAGAGAAGTGGTTTTGGGTTTCAAACATGGAAATTTCAAAACCCTCCCAAAAGCTTCATTTTAGAGTGACTAAGAAGGATCCATGCATGCTTACCTTTGCATTTTCATATTTTAAACTTGTTTAAATCATTATCAAGCCTAGGATTTGACCAAGATACAAATGGGTGGGCACAAAATTCAAAAAAATCAGAAAAATGAAAAACAAAAGCACATAGTCTTCTTATGCCATATCGTATGCACTCAAGTTAAACGAGGTCTAGGTATATCCAAACCAGACAAATCATGTATCTACACCCGTCGATCTTATGAAGTCTAGCATGAAGAGAAGTCGTTTTGGGTTTCAAACATGCATGGAAATTTCAAGAACATCCCAAAAGCTTCATTTTAGAGTGACTAAGAAGGATATATACATGCTTCCCTTTTCATTTTCATGTTTTAAACTTGTTTAAATCTTGGTCAAACCTAGGATTTGACCAAGATTCAAATATATGGGCATAAAATTAAAAAAAAACAGAAAAATTAAAAACCAAGGCACATAGTCTTCTTATGTCATATAGTAAACAATCAATTAAGTTGATAAACCAGGTCTAGACATATTCAAACCAGGAAAATCATGTATCTACCCCCTAACCCCTAGCTAAACTCTGTCTTATGAAGTCAAGCATGCATGAAGAGAAGTGGTTTTTGGTTTCAAACGTTTAAGCCAAAAGGTAAGCATGGATCCTCCTTAATTAGTCACTGTAAAATGAAGCTTTTGGGAGGTTTGTGAAATTTCCATGTTTGAAACCCAAAACCACTTAAGACAGAGTTTATGGTTAGGTGTGTAGATACATGATTTTTCTTGTTTGAATATGTCTAGACCTTGTGTTTATCAACTTGAATGCTTACTATATGACATAAGAAGGCTATATATATGTGTGCTTTGGTTTTTCATTTTTTGACTTTTTCTGAACTTTTACGCCATTTGAATCTTGGTCAAATACTAGGTTTGACCAAGGTTAAAACAAGTTTAAAACATGGCAATGAAAAGGTAAGCATGGATCATTCTTAGTCTCTCGAAATGAAGCTTTTGGGAGGTTTTTGAAATTTCCATGTTTGAAACCCAAAATCACTTCTCTTCATATGCTTGGCTTCATAAGACAAAGATTAGGGTTAGGGGTAGATATATACATGTTTTGGGAGGTTTTTGAAATTTCCATGTTTGAAACCCAAATCCACTTCTCTTCATCCTTGACGTCTTCATAAGACAAAAGTATAGGGTTATGCATGGGTAGATACATGCTTTTTTCTGGTTTGAATATGTATAGACCTTGTTTAATTATCAACTTAATTGAATGCTTACTATATATATGACATAAGAAGGCTATATATGTGCTTTGTTTTTTCATTTTTTGATTTTTTCCTGATTTTTTATGCCCATTTGAATCTTGGTCAAATCCTAGGTTTGATCAAGATTTAAACAAGTTTAAAAAATGAAAATGAAAAGGTAAGCCTGGATCCTTCTTAGTCACAAATGAAGCTTTTGGGAGGTTTTTGAAATTTCCATGTTTGAAACCCAAAAGCACTTCTCTTCTTGACTTCATAAGACAGAGTTTAGGGTTAGGGGGTGATACATGATTTGTCTGGTTTGAATATGTCCAAATCTTATTTATCAACTTTTGAATGCATGCTACTCTCTCAAAGAAAAACTTTTGAATGCTTACTATATGACATAAGAAGACTATATGCTTTTAAAATTCAAACATATGGTAAGCATTCTTATGTCATATAGTAAGCATTCAAGTTGATAAACAAGCAAGGTTTGGACATATTCAAACCAGACAAATCATGTATCTACCCCTAACCCCTAATTAAATTGTCTTATGAAGTCTAGCATGAAGAGAAGTGGTTTTGGTTTCAAACATGGAAATTTCAAAAACCTCCCAAAAACTTCATTTTAGAGTGACTAAGAAGGATATACAAGCTTCCCTTTTCATTTTCATGTTTTAAACTTGTTTAAATCTTGGTCAAACCTCTAGGATTTGACCAAAAGATTCAAATGGGCATAGAAATTCATAAAAAATCAAAAGAATGAAAAACCAAAGGACATAACATTCTTATGTCATATATATATAGTAAGCATTCAAGTTGATAAACAAGGTCTAGACATATTCAAACCATAAAATCATGTATATATCTACCCCTAACCCTAAACTCTGTCTTATGAAGTCAAGCATGCATGAAGAGAAGTGGTTTTTGGTTTCAAATATGGAAATTTCGAAAACCCTCCCAAGAGCTACATTTTGGAGTGACTAAGAAGGATATATAGATGCTTAATTTTTCATATTCATGATTTAAACTTGTTTAAACCATGTTCAAACCTAGGATTTGACCAAGATTCAAATGGGCATAAAATTTTAAAAAAATAAAAAATAAAAAAACAAGGCACATAGTATTCTTATGTCATATAGTAAGCATTCAATTAAGTTGATAAACAAGGTGTAGACATATTCAAACCAGGAAAATCATGCATCTACCCCCTAACCCTAGCTAAACTCTGTCTTATGAAGTCAAGCATGCATGAAGAGAAGTGGTTTTTTGGTTTCAAACGTTTAAGCCAAAAGCCCCTTTTCAAATATTTCAAACTTATTCAAATTTGGTTCAAATTTAAAAGACATACAAGTTATAGCACACATAGTGCATACATTTTCACACATACTGCACTAGATGCTAACCCTATAGTTTGAGGCCATTTGGGTGACATAGGTCGAAAAAATTCTTGGATTAGAATCGTGTTGTTCGAACCCCGTAGTTGGATTTTTTGAACCCTTGATCTGTAGAACTGGGCAAAACCCTAGTTTAACCTATTTAATTATAGATTCGTATATCGATTTTTCTATACCTTTTTATTATTACTATGCAGCACATGGGTGTTTGCCCGTCGAGTGAAACTCGGAGGAAGAGGGATCACTCGGAAGGAGAGAAGAAGGGAGAGAATTATGGTGTCTCCCCTTTTTCGGGTGATGATGTTGACTTTTGTGAAGGGTTTGTCAGTGAGCAGGAGGTGCGAGCGAGTCGAGCAAGGCCGAGAATGAGAGAGATTTGTTTTTTTGTGAGAGGGACAACCGAAGGATCCAGAAGGACCCACAGACTTCCAATACGCATCCTGATGCGTCTTCTCTTGACAAAGAAGATGGCCGGGAGTTTGCGTACCTATTGCACGTGACTTGTGCTCACTGAAGTGTGGGACCACACGCGTGGGCACCACACGTAAGTGACAGACCTGTTGGTGTAAAAACTTGGTTGATTATTATAGTGCATTAGAACAAAGTTTCCTATGGATTCAAGGGTAGGAAATCCAAGTTAACTCATTTACATGACATTATTTTTCCATGAAGCAAAGTTAACACATCTATCAATTGGTACATTTTGGAGTGACTAAGAAGGATCCGGCTTACTTATTCGTTTTCACGTGTTAAACTGTCTAAATCTTGGTCAAACCTAGGATTTTACCAAGATTCAAATGGGCAGAAAATAAAAAAACAGAAAATGAAAACCAAATCACATAGTCTTTGTATGTCATGTAGTAAGCATTAAAGTTGATAAACAAAGTCTAGAAATATCAAACCATAAAAATCATGTATCTACCCCTAACCCCTAAACTATGTCTTATGAAGTCAAGCATGAAGAGAAGTGGTTCTGGGTTTCAAACATGGAAATTTCAAAACCTCCCAAAAACTACATTTTAGAGTGACTAAGAAGGATACATGCTTCCCTTTTCATATTCATGTTTTAAGCTTGTTTAAATTATCTTGGTCAAACCTAGGATTTGACAAGATTCAAATGGGCATCAAAATTGAAAAAAAAATCTGAAAAAAGAAAAACCAAAGCAAATAGTTTTCTTATGTCATATAGTAAGCATTAAAGTTGATAAACAAGGTCTAGACATATTCAAACTAGACAAATCATGTATCTATACCCCTAACCCCTGAACTCTGTCTTATGAAGTCAAGCATACAAAGAGAAGTGGTTTTGGGTTTCAAACATGGAAATTTGAAAAACCTCCCAAAAACTTCATTTTAGAGTGACAAAGAAGGATACATGCTTCCCTTTTCATATTCATGTTTTAAGCTTGTTTAAATTATCTTGGTCAAACTTGGGATTTGACAAGATTCAAATGGGCATCAAAATTGAAAAAAAATCAGAAAAAAGAAAAACCAAAGCAAATAGTTTTCTTATGTCATATAGTAACTAGACAAATCATGTATCTATACCCCGGCCCTAACCCCTAAACTCCGTCTTATGAAGTCAAGCATATGAAGAGAAGTGGTTTTGGGTTTCAAACATGGAAATTTCAAAAACCCTCCCAAAAGCTTCATTTTAGAGTGACTAAGAAGGATCCATGCATGCTTACCTTTGCATTTTCATATTTTAAACTTGTTTAAATCATTATCAAGCCTAGGATTTGACCAAGATACAAATGGGTGGGCACAAAATTCAAAAAAATCAGAAAAATGAAAAACAAAAGCACATAGTCTTCTTATGCCATATCGTATGCACTCAAGTTAAACGAGGTCTAGGTATATCCAAACCAGACAAATCATGTATCTACACCCTGTCGATCTTATGAAGTCTAGCATGAAGAGAAGTCGTTTTGGGTTTCAAACATGCATGGAAATTTCAAGAACATCCCAAAAGCTTCATTTTAGAGTGACTAAGAAGGATATATACATGCTTCCCTTTTCATTTTCATGTTTTAAACTTGTTTAAATCTTGGTCAAACCTAGGATTTGACCAAGATTCAAATATATGGGCATAAAATTCAAAAAAAACAGAAAAATTAAAAACCAAGGCACATAGTCTTCTTATGTCATATAGTAAACAATCAATTAAGTTGATAAACCAGGTCTAGACATATTCAAACCAGGAAAATCATGTATCTACCCCCTAACGCCCTAGCTAAACTCTGTCTTATGAAGTCAAGCATGCATGAAGAGAAGTGGTTTTTGGTTTCAAACGTTTAAGCCAAAAGGTAAGCATGGATCCTCCTTAATTAGTCACTGTAAAATGAAGCTTTTGGGAGGTTTGTGAAATTTCCATGTTTGAAACCCAAAACCACTTAAGACAGAGTTTATGGTTAGGTGTGTAGATACATGATTTTCTTGTTTGAATATGTCTAGACCTTGTTTATCAACTTGAATGCTTACTATATGACATAAGAAGGCTATATATGTGTGCTTTGGTTTTTCATTTTTTGACTTTTTCTGAACTTTTACGCCCATTTGAATCTTGGTCAAATACTAGGTTTGACCAAGGTTAAAACAAGTTTAAAACATGGCAATGAAAAGGTAAGCATGGATTCTTAGTCTCTCTAAAATGAAGCTTTTGGGAGGTTTTTGAAATTTCCATGTTTGAAACCCAAAATCACTTCTCTTCATATGCTTGGCTTCATAAGACAAAGATTAGGGTTAGGGGTAGATATATACATGTTTTGGGAGGTTTTTGAAATTTCCATGTTTGAAACCCAAATCCACTTCTCTTCATCCTTGACGTCTTCATAAGACAAAAGTATAGGGTTATGCATGGGTAGATACATGCTTTTTTCTGGTTTGAATATGTATAGACCTTGTTTAATTATCAACTTAATTGAATGCTTACTATATATATGACATAAGAAGGCTATATATGTGCTTTGTTTTTTCATTTTTTGATTTTTTCCTGATTTTTTATGCCCATTTGAATCTTGGTCAAATCCTAGGTTTGATCAAGATTTAAATAAGTTTAAAATGAAAATGAAAAGGTAAGCTGGATCCTTCTTAGTCTTGTAAATGAAGCTTTTTTTTGAAATTTCCATGTTTGAAAAAAACACTTCATGCTTGACTTCATAAGACAGAGTTTAGGGTGTAGATACATGATTTGGTTTGAATATGTCCAAATCTTATTTATCAACTTTTGAATGCATGCTACTCTCTCAAAGAAAAACTTTTGAATGCTTACTATATGACATAAGAAGACTATATGCTTTTAAAATTCAAACATATGGTAAGCATTCTTATGTCATATAGTAAGCATTCAAGTTGATAAACAAGCAAGGTTTGGACATATTCAAACCAGACAAATCATGTATCTACCCCTAACCCCTAATTAAATTGTCTTATGAAGTCTAGCATGAAGAGAAGTGGTTTTGGTTTCAAACATGGAAATTTCAAAAACCTCCCAAAAACTTCATTTTAGAGTGACTAAGAAGGATATACAAGCTTCCCTTTTCATTTTCATGTTTTAAACTTGTTTAAATCTTGGTCAAACCTCTAGGATTTGACCAAAAGATTCAAATGGGCATAGAAATTCATAAAAAATCAAAAGAATGAAAAACCAAAGGACATAACATTCTTATGTCATATATATAGTAAGCATTCAAGTTGATAAACAAGGTCTAGACATATTCAAACCAGAAAATCATGTATATATCTACCCCTAACCCTAAACTCTGTCTTATGAAGTCAAGCATGCATGAAGAGAAGTGGGTTTTGGTTTCAAACATGGAAATTTCGAAAACCCTCCCAAGAGCTACATTTTGGAGTGACTAAGAAGGATATATAGATGCTTAATTTTTCATATTCATGATTTAAACTTGTTTAAACCATGTTCAAACCTAGGATTTGACCAAGATTCAAATGGGCATAAAATTTTAAAAAAATCAAAAAAAAAAAAAAACAAGGCACATAGTATTCTTATGTCATATAGTAAGCATTCAATTAAGTTGATAAACAAGGTCTAGACATATTCAAACCAGGAAAATCATGCATCTACCCCCTAACCCTAGCTAAACTCTGTCTTATGAAGTCAAGCATGCATGAAGAGAAGTGGTTTTTGGTTTCAAACGTTTAAGCAAAAGCCCCTTTTCAAATATTTCAAACTTATTCAAATTTGGTTCAAATTTGAAAGACATACAAGTTATAGCACACATAGTGCATACATTTTCACACATACTGCACTAGATGCTAACCCTATAGTTTGAGGCCATTTGGGTGACCTAGGTCGAAAAAATTCTTGGATTAGAATCGTGTTGTTCGAACCCCGTAGTTGGATTTTTTTGAACCCTTGATCTGTAGAACTGGGCAAAACCCTAGTTTAACCTATTTAATTACAGATTCGTATATCGATTTTTCTACGAGTACTACCTTTTTATTATTACTATGCAGCACATGGGTGTTTGCCCGTCGAGTGAAACTCGGAGGAAGAGGGATCACTCGGAAGGAGAGAAGAAGGGAGAGCATTATGGTGTCTCCCCTTTTCGGTGATGATGTTGTGTGCAGGGTTGGTCAGTGAGCAGGAGGTGCGAGCGAGCGAGCGAGCGAGCGAGTCGAGCGAGGCCGAGAATGAGAGAGATTTGTTTTTTTTGTGAGAGGGACAACCGAAGGATCCAGAAGGACCCACAGACTTCCAATACGCATCCTGATGCGTCTTCTCTTGACAAAGAAGATGGCTGGGAGTTTGCGTACCTATTGCACGTGACTTGTGCTCACTGAAGTGTGGGACCACACGCGTGGGCACCACACGTAAGTGACAGACCTGTTGGTGTAAAAACTCGGTTGATTATTATAGTGCATTAGAACAAAGTTTCCTATGGATTCAAGGGTAGGAAATCCAAGTTAACTCATTTACATGACATTATTTTTTCCATGAAGCAAAGTTAACACATCTATCAATTGGTACATTTTGGAGTGACTAAGAAGGATCCAGGCTTACTTATTCGTTTTCACGTGTTAAACTTGTCTAAATCTTGGTCAAACCTAGGATTTGACCAAGATTCAAATGGGCAGAAAATAAAAAAAAGAAAAATGAAAAACCAAATCACATAGTCTTCTTATGTCATATAGTAAGCATTAAAGTTGATAAACAAGGTCTAGAAATATCAAACCATACAAATCATGTATCTACCCCCTAACCCCTAAACTATGTCTTATGAAGTCAAGCATGAAGAGAAGTGGTTTTGAGTTTCAAACATGGAAATTTCAAAAACCTCCCAAAAGCTACATTTTAGAGTGACTAAGAAGGATACATGCTTCCCTTTTCATATTCATGTTTTAAGCTTGTTTAAATTATCTTGGTCAAACCTAGGATTTGACAAGATTCAAATGGGCATCAAAATTGAAAAAAAATCTGAAAAAAGAAAAACCAAAGCAAATAGTTTTCTTATGTCATATAGTAAGCATTAAAGTTGATAAACAAGGTCTAGACATATTCAAACTAGACAAATCATGTATCTATACCCCTAACCCCTGAACTCTGTCTTATGAAGTCAAGCATAAGAAGAGAAGTGGTTTTGGGTTTCAAACATGGAAATTTGAAAAACCTCCCAAAAACTTCATTTTAGAGTGACAAAGAAGGATACATGCTTCCCTTTTCATATTCATGTTTTAAGCTTGTTTAAATTATCTTGGTCAAACTTGGGATTTGACAAGATTCAAATGGGCATCAAAATTGAAAAAAAATCAGAAAAAAGAAAAACCAAAGCAAATAGTTTTCTTATGTCATATAGTAACTAGACAAATCATGTATCTATACCCCCTAACCCCTAAACTCCGTCTTATGAAGTCAAGCATATGAAGAGAAGTGGTTTTGGGTTTCAAACATGGAAATTTCAAAAACCCTCCCAAAAGCTTCATTTTAGAGTGACTAAGAAGGATCCATGCATGCTTACCTTTGCATTTTCATATTTTAAACTTGTTTAAATCATTATCAAGCCTAGGATTTGACCAAGATACAAATGGGTGGGCACAAAATTCAAAAAAATCAGAAAAATGAAAAACAAAAGCACATAGTCTTCTTATGCCATATCGTATGCACTCAAGTTAAACGAGGTCTAGGTATATCCAAACCAGACAAATCATGTATCTACACCCTGTCGATCTTATGAAGTCTAGTATGTCTACGGGTGCTTCTATTCTTGTAGACAGTGTTGGGCCTCCAAGAGCAGAGGTTTGTAGAACAGCAGCAAGTTTTCCCTTAAGTGGATCACCCAAGGTTTATCGAACTCAGGGAGGAAGAGGTCAAAGATATCCCTCTCAAGCAACCCTGCAATCACAAAGCAAGAAGTCTCTTGTGTCCCCAACACACCTAATACACTTGTCAGATGTATAGGTGCACTAGTTCGGCGAAGAGATAGTAAAACACAGGTGGTATAGATGGTGGTAGTATTGCAGAAAGTAAAGATGCAGTAAAACAGTAAACAAGCGGCGCCAGAAAATAGCTTGCTGGCGTAGGAAGCAATTCTTTGTGGTGGAAACAAGGCCTAGGGATCATACTTTCACTAGTGGACACTCTCAACATTGATCACATAATAAATAAGTTCTCTTTCCTTTGTGCTACATATACTCTTGTTTGATAATGAACACCACTAATTGTGTAGGATTACACGAACCCTCAATGCCGGAGTTAACAAGCGCCACAACATTCGATATTCATGTTTAAGTAACCTTAGAGTATAATAGATCTTTGCAAAATAGACCAAGTACTAACATAGCATGCACACTGTCACCATCACACTACGAAGGAGGCATAGATCACATCAATACTATCATAGCGATAATCAACTCCATAACCTACAAGAGATTATGATCATAATCTACGACAAGAACTACACGATGCACACACTGTCACCATTACACCATGCAGGAGGAATAGACTACTTTAATAACATCACATGAGTAGCACATAGATAAATAGTGATACAAAACACATTGCAATCATAAAGGGATATAAATAAGCACTTCACTACGCCATTCATAACAGTGAATAAGTATTCTATGAAATATAGCCTAAGAGACCCACACGGTGCACACACTGTCACCTTTACACATGTGGGACAAGGAGTCTCCGGAGATCACATAAGTAAAACCCACTTGACTAGCATAATGACATCTAGATTACAAGCATCATCATATGAATCTCAATCATGTAAGGCAGCTCATGAGATTATTGTATTGAAGTACATAGAAGAGAGATGAACCACATAGCTACCGGTACAGCCCCGAGCCTCAATGGAGAACTACTCCCTCCTCATGGGAGCAGCAGCGGTGATGAAGATGGCGGTGGAGATGGCAGCGGTGTCGATGGAGAAGCCTTCCGGGGGCACTTCCCCGTCCCGGCGGCGTGCCGGAACAGAGACTCCTGTCCCCCAGATCTTGGCTTCGCGATGGCGGCGGCTTTGGAAGGTTTCGCGTACCGTGGCTTATTCGTATCGGGGTTTTAGGTCAGGGACCTTTATATAGGCGAAGAGGCGGAGTCGGAGGGCTGATGAGGCGGCGACACACTAGGGGGGCGCGGCCCAGGCCCTGGCCGCGCCACCACCATGTGTGGGCCCCCTGTGGCCCCCCTCTGGTCCCTCTCGGGTGTTCTGGAAGCTTCCGGTGAAAATAGGGTACTGGGCGTTGATTTCGTCCGATTCCGAGAATATTTCCTTACTAGGATTTCTGAAACCAAAAACAGCAGAAACAACAGGAATTGGCACTTCGGCATCTCGCTAATAGGTTAGTTCCGGAAAACGCATAAATATGACATAAAGTATGCATAAAACATGTAGATATCATCAATAAAGTAGCATGGAACATAAGAAATTATAGATACGTTGGAGACGTATCAGCATCCCCAAGCTTAGTTCCTACTCGTCCTCGAGTAGGTAAACGATAACAATGATAATTTCTTAAGTGACATGCCATCATAACCTTGATCATACTATTGTAAGCATATGAGATGAATGCAGCGATCAAAACAATGGTAATGACATGAGTAAACAAATGAATCATAAAGCAAAGACTTTTCATGAATAGTACTTTCAAGACAAGCATCAATAAGTCTTGCATAAGAGTTAGCTCGTAAAGCAATAATTCAAAGTAGAGGTATTGAAGCAACACAAAGGAAGATTAAGTTTCAGCGGTTGCTTTCAACTTAAAACATGTATATCTCATGGATATTGTCAATGTAAAGTAATATAACAAGTGCAATATGCAAGTATGTAGGAATCAATGCACAATTCACACAAGTGTTTGCTTCTTGAGGTGGAAAGAGATAGGTGAACTGACTCAACATAAAAGTAAAAGAAAGGTCCTTCAAAGAGGAAAGCATCGATTGCTATATTTGTGCTAGAGCTTTTATTTTGAAAACATAAAGAGAGCATAAAAATAAAGTTTTGAGAGGTGTTTGTTGTTGTCAACGAATGGTAGCGGGTACTCTAACCCCCTTGCCAGACAAACCTTCAAAGAGCGGCTCCCATTTTATTTTATTTTTGGGTGGCACTCCTTCCAACCTTTCTTTCACAAACCATGGCTAACCGAATCCTCGGGTGCCTGCCAACAATCTCATACCATGAAGGAGTGCCTTTTTATTTTAGTTTTATTATGATGACACTCCTCCCCACCTTTGCTTTCTCAAGCCATGGCTAACCGAATCCTTCGGGTGCCGTCCAACAATCACATACCATGGAGGAGTGTCTATTTTTGTTAATTAATTTGGGACTGGGAATCCCATTGCAGCTCTTTTTGCAAAATTATTGGATAAGCGGATGAAGCCACTAGTCCATTGGTGAAAGTTGCCCAACAAGATTGAAAGATAAACACCACATACTTCCTCATGAGCTATAAAACATTGACACAAATAAGAGGTGATAACTTTTGAATTGTTTAAAGGTAGCACTCAAGCAATTTACTTTGGAATGGCGGAGAAATACCATGTAGTAGGTAGGTATGGTGGACACAAATGGCATAGTGGTTGGCTCAAGGATTTGGATGCATGAGAAGTATTCCCTCTCGATACAAGGCTTAGGCTAGCAAGGTTATTCGAAACAAACACAAGGATGAACCGGTGCAGCAAAACTCACATAAAAGACATATTGTAAACATTATAAGACTTTACACCGTCTTCCTTGTTGTTCAACCCAATACTAGAAATTATCTAGACCTTAGAGAGACCAATTATGCAAACCAAATTTTAGCAAGCTCTATGTATTTCTTCATTAATAGGTGCAAAGTATATGATGCAAGAGCTTAAACATGAGCACAACAATTGCCAAGTATCAAATTATCCAAGACATTTTATCAATTACTACATGTAGCATTCTGTTTCCAACCATATAACAACAAGTGAAGCGATCAACTTTCGCCCTTGAACATTAAAAGCTAAGAACACATGTGTTCATATGAACCAGCGGAGCGTGTCTCTCTCCCACACAAGCATTTATTCAAACAAAAACAGAAACAAAAACAAACAGACGCTCCAAGTAAAGTACATAAGATGTGACCGAATAAAAATATAGTTTCACTAGAAGAAACCTGATAAGTTGTCGATGAAGAAGGGGATGCCTTGGGCATCCCCAAGCTTAGATGCTTGAGTCTTCTTAAAATATGCAGGGATGAACCACCGGGGCATCCCCAAGCTTAGACCTTTCACTCTTCTCGATCACATTATATCACCCTCTTCTATTGACGCTTGAAAACTTCCGCCACACCAAACTTCAAGCAAACTTATTAGAGGGTTAGTGCATAATCAAAATTCACATGTTCAGAGGTGACACAATCATTCTTAACACTTCTGGACATTGCACAAAACTTCTGAAAGTTAATGGAACAAAGAAACTCATTCAACTTAACAAAAGCGGCAATGCGAAATAAAAGGCAGAATCTGTCAAAAACAGAACAGTCCGTAAAGATGCTTCTGGACTGGGCACTTAACTTGCTCAAATGGAAAAACTCAAAACTAATGAAAGTTGCGTACATATCTGAGGATCACGCTCGTAATTTTGCAGATTTTTTCGATTTTTTTACAGAGACTTATGCCAGAATTCGTGACAGACAGCAATGCTGTTTCTGCGCAGCGATCCCAAATATAACATCAACTTTAGCATAGAAACTTTACTTGGCACAAAAACATGATAAGGAGAGGTTGCTACAGTAGTAAACAACTTCCAAGAATCAACAAAACAAAAATTGCTGTAGTAAAATAAACACATGGGTTATCTCCCAAGAAGTTCTTTCTTTATAGCCATTAAGATGGGCTCAGTAATTTTAATGATACTCTCGCAAGAAATAAGAGTTGAAGCAAAAGAGAGCATCAAGAAGCAAATTCAAAACACATTTAAGCCTAACCCACTTCCTATGAAAAGGAATCTTGTACACAAATAAATTCATGAAGAACAAAGTGGTAAGCATAGAAAAGCAACACAAGCGCAATTTCAAGATTCTCAACATAAAGAGGGGAAACTTAATATTATTAAGATGCATATAACCATGTTTCCCTCTCTCATAATAACTTTCAGTAGCATCATGAACAAACTCAACAATATAACTATCACATAAAACATTCTTGTCATGAGCCACATGCATAAAATTATTACTCTCCACATAAGCATAATCAATTTTATTAGTTGTAGTGGGAGCAAATTCAACAAAGTAACTATCATTATTATTCTCATCAAGTGTAGGAGGCATAGTATAATCATAATAAAATTTACTCTCCATAGTAGGCGGCACCAAAAGACCACTATCATTATAATCATCATAAATAGGAGGCAAAGTATCATCAAAGAAAATTTTCTCCTCAATGCTTGGGGGACTAAAAATATCATGCTCATCAAAACCAGCTTCCCCAAGCTTAGAATTTTCCATATCATTAACAACAATGGTGTTCAAAGCGTTCATAATAATATCATTGCTACTAGCATGCAAATAAGATTCCATAGGTTTTTTAATTTTCGCAGCAAACAATCCATGTCTTAAATCAGGAAATAGAATAAGAAGCTCATTGTTGTCCATTATGCCTAACTAGTGTAAACAAGAAACCAAAAGATGCAATTGCAGGATCTAAAGGAAATAGCTTCGAGTACTTACGGCGCCGGAAAATAGCTTAGTAGCCGAGATCCGGAGTGTGAGTACCTTTTACCTTTCCTCCCCGGCAACGGCGCCAGAAAATAGCTTGATGTCTACGGGTGCTTCTATTCTTGTAGACAGTGTTGGGCCTCCAAGAGCAGAGGTTTGTAGAACAGCAGCAAGTTTTCCCTTAAGTGGATCACCCAAGGTTTATCGAACTCAGGGAGGAAGAGGTCAAAGATATCCCTCTCAAGCAACCCTGCAACCACAAAGCAAGAAGTCTCTTGTGTCCCCAACACACCTAATACACTTGTCAGATGTATAGGTGCACTAGTTCGGCGAAGAGATAGTAAAACACAGGTGGTATAGATGGTGGTAGTATTGCAGAAAGTAAAGATGCAGTAAAACAGTAAACAAGCGGCGCCAGAAAATAGCTTGCTGGCGGGAAGCAATTCTTTGTGGTGGAAACAAGGCCTAGGGATCATACTTTCACTAGTGGACACTCTCAACATTGATCACATAATAAATAAGTTCTCTTTCCTTTGTGCTACATATACTCTTGTTTGATAATGAACACCACTAATTGTGTAGGATTACACGAACCCTCAATGCCGGAGTTAACAAGCGCCACAACATTCGATATTCATGTTTAAGTAAACTTAGAGTATAATAGATCTTTGCAAAATAGACCAAGTACTAACATAGCATGCACACTGTCACCATCACACTATGAAGGAGGCATAGATCACATCAATACTATCATAGCGATAATCAACTCCATAACCTACAAGAGATTATGATCATAATCTACGACAAGAACTACACGATGCACACACTGTCACCATTACACCATGCAGGAGGAATAGACTACTTTAATAACATCACATGAGTAGCACATAGATAAATAGTGATACAAAACACATTGCAATCATAAAGGGATATAAATAAGCACTTCACTACGCCATTCATAACAGTGAATAAGTATTCTGTGAAATATAGCCTAAGAGACCCACACGGTGCACACACTGTCACCTTTACACACGTGGGACAAGGAGTCTCCGGAGATCACATAAGTAAAACCCACTTGACTAGCATAATGACATCTAGATTACAAGCATCATCATATGAATCTCAATCATGTAAGGCAGCTCATGAGATTATTGTATTGAAGTACATAGAAGAGATGAACCACATAGCTACCGGTACAGCCCCGAGCCTCAATGGAGAACTACTCCCTCCTCATGGGAGCAGCAGCGGTGATGAAGATGGCGGTGGAGATGGCAGCGGTGTCGATGGAGAAGCCTTCCGGGGCACTTCCCCGTCCGGCGGCGTGCCGGAACAGAGATTCCTGTCCCCCAGATCTTGGCTTCGCGATGGCGGCGGCTCTGGAAGGTTTCGCGTACCGTGGCTTATTCGTATCGGGGTTTTAGGTCAGGGACCTTTATATAGGCGAAGAGGCGGAGTTGGAGCGACGAGGCGCGACACTAGGGGGCGCGGCCCAGGCCCTGGCCGCGCCACCACCATGTGTGGGCCCCCTGTGGCCCCCTCTGGTCCCTCTCGGGTGTTCTGGAAGCTTCCGGTGAAAATAGGGTACTGGGCGTTGATTTCGTCAATTCCGAGAATATTTCCTTATTAGGATTTCTGAAACCAAAAAGAACCGGCACTTCGGCATCTCGTCAATAGGTTAGTTAAAACGCATAAATATGACATAAAGTATGCATAAAACATGCAGATATCATCAATAAAGTAGCATGGAACATAAGAAATTATAGATACGTTGGAGACGTATCATCTAGCATGAAGAGAAGTCGTTTTGGGTTTCAAACATGCATGGAAATTTCAAGAACATCCCAAAAGCTTCATTTTAGAGTGACTAAGAAGGATATATACATGCTTCCCTTTTCATTTCATGTTTTAAACTTGTTTAAATCTTGGTCAAACCTAGGATTTGACCAAGATTCAAATATATGGGCATAAAATTCAAAAAAAAACAGAAAAATTAAAAACCAAGGCACATAGTCTTCTTATGTCATATAGTAAACAATCAATTAAGTTGATAAACCAGGTCTAGACATATTCAAACCAGGAAAATCATGTATCTACCCCCTAACGCCCTAGCTAAACCCTGTCTTATGAAGTCAAGCATGCATGAAGAGAAGTGGTTTTGGTTTCAAACGTTTAAGCCAAAAGGTAAGCATGGATCCTCCTTAATTAGTCACTGTATGAAGCTTTTGGGAGGTTTGTGAAATTTCCATGTTTGTTTTTCCATTTTTTGACTTTTTCTGAACTTTTACGCCCATTTGAATCTTGGTCAAATACTAGGTTTGACCAAGGTTAAAACAAGTTTAAAACATGGCAATGAAAAGGTAAGCATGGATCATTCTTAGTCTCTCTAAAATAAAGCTTTTGGGAGGTTTTTGAAATTTCCATGTTTGAAACCCAAAATCACTTCTTCATATGCTTGGCTTCATAAGACAAAGATTAGGGTTAGGGGTAGATAGATATATACATGTTTTGGGAGGTTTTTGAAATTTCCATGTTTGAAACCCAAATCCACTTCTCTTCATCCTTGACGTCTTCATAAGACAAAAGTATAGGGTTATGCATGGGTAGATACATGCTTTTTTCTGGTTTGAATATGTATAGACCTTGTTTAATTATCAACTTAATTGAATGCTTACTATATATGACATAAGAAGGCTATATATGTGCTTTGTTTTTTCATTTTTTGATTTTTTCCTGATTTTTATGCCCATTTGAATCTTGGTCAAATCTTAGGTTTGATCAAGATTTAAACAAGTTTAAAAAATGAAAATGAAAAGGTAAGCTCGATCCTTCTTAGTCAACTGTAAAATGAAGCTTTTGGGAGGTTTGTGAAATTTCCATGTTTGAAAACCAAAACCACTTCTCTTCATGCTTGACTTCATAAGACAGAGTTTAGGGTTAGGGGTGTAGATACATGATTTGTCTGGTTTGAATATGTCCAAATCTTATTTATCAACTTTTGAATGCATGCTACTCTCTCAAAGAAAAACTTTTGAATGCTTACTATATGACATAAGAAGACTATATGCTTTTAAAATTCAAACATATGGTAAGCATTCTTATGTCATATAGTAAGCATTCAAGTTGATAAACAAGCAAGGTTTGGACATATTCAAACCAGACAAATCATGTATCTACCCCCTAACCCCTAATTAAATTGTCTTATGAAGTCTAGCATGAAGAGAAGTGGTTTTGGTTTCAAACATGGAAATTTCAAAAACCTCCCAAAAACTTCATTTTAGAGTGACTAAGAAGGATATACAAGCTTCCCTTTTCATTTTCATGTTTTAAACTTGTTTAAATCTTGGTCAAACCTCTAGGATTTGACCAAAAGATTCAAATGGGCATAGAAATTCATAAAAAATCAAAAGAATGAAAAACCAAAGGACATAACATTCTTATGTCATATATATATAGTAAGCATTCAAGTTGATAAACAAGGTCTAGACATATTCAAACCCAAAAATCATGTATATATCTACCCCTAACCCTAAACTCTGTCTTATGAAGTCAAGCATGAAGAGAAGTGGTTTTTGGTTTCAAACATGGAAATTTCGAAAACCCTCCCAAGAGCTACATTTTGAGTGACTAAGAAGGATATATAGATGCTTAATTTTTCATATTCATGATTTAAACTTGTTTAAACCATGTTCAAACCTAGGATTTGACCAAGATTCAAATGGGCATAAAATTTTAAAAAAATAAAAAATAAAAAAACAAGGCACATAGTATTCTTATGTCATATAGTAAGCATTCAATTAAGTTGATAAACAAGGTCTAGACATATTCAAACCAGGAAAATCATGCATCTACCCCCTAACCCTAGCTAAACTCTTTCTTATGAAGTCAAGCATGCATGAAGAGAAGTGGTTTTTGGTTTCAAACGTTTAAGCCAAAAGCCCCTTTTCAAATATTTCAAACTTATTCAAATTTGGTTCAAATTTAAAAGACATACAAGTTATAGCACACATAGTGCATACATTTTCACACATACTGCACTAGATGCTAACCCTATAGTTTGAGGCCATTTGGGTGACCTAGGTCGAAAAAATTCTTGGATTAGAATCGTGTTGTTCGAACCCCGTAGTTGGATTTTTTTGAACCCTTGATCTGTAGAACTGGGCAAAACCCTAGTTTAACCTATTTAATTATAGATTCGTATATCGATTTTTCTACGAGTACTACCTTTTTATTATTACTATGCAGCACATGGGTGTTTGCCCGTCGAGTGAAACTCGGAGGAAGAGGGATCACTCGGAAGGACAGAAGAAGGGAGAGCATTATGGTGTCTCCCCTTTTTCGGGTGATGATGTTGACTTTTGTGCAGGGTTTGTCAGTGAGGGAGGTGTGGCGAGCGAGCGAGCGAGTCGAGCGAGGCCGAGAATGAGAGAGATTTGTTTTTGTGTGAGAGGGACAACCGAAGGATCCAGAAGGACCCACAGACTTCCAATACGCATCCTGATGCGTCTTCTCTTGACAAAGAAGATGGCTGGGAGTTGCGTACCTATTGCACGTGACTTGTGCTCGAAGTGTGGGACCACACGTAAGTGACAGACATGTTGGTGTAAAAACTCGGTTGATTATTATAGTGCATTAGAACAAAGTTTCCTATGGATTCAAGGGTAGGAAATCCAAGTTAACTCATTTACATGACATTATTTTTTCCATGAAGCAAAGTTAACACATCTATCAATTGGTACATTTTGGAGTGACTAAGAAGGATCCAGGCTTACTTATTCGTTTTCACGTGTTAAACCTGTCTAAATCTTGGTCAAACCTAGGATTTGACCAAGATTCAAATGGGCAGAAAATAAAAAACAGAAAAATGAAAAACCAAATCACATAGTCTTCTTATGTCATATAGTAAGCACTAAAGTTGATAAACAAGGTCTAGAAATATCAAACCATACAAATCATGTATCTACCCCTAACCCTAAACTCTGTCTTATGAAGTCAAGCATGGAGAAGTGGTTTTGGGTTTCAAACATGGAAATTTCAAAAACCTCCCAAAAACTACATTTTAGAGTGACTAAGAAGGATACATGCTTCCCTTTTCATAGTCATGTTTTAAGCTTGTTTAAATTATCTTGGTCAAACCTAGGATTTGACCAGATATTCAAATGTTTTAAGCTTGTTTAAAAATCAGAATCCCTTTTCTGATTTTTTAAATTTTGATGCCCATTTGAATCTTGGTCAAATCCTAGGTCTGACCAAGATTTAAACAAGTTTAAAACATGAAAATGAAAAGGAAGCATGTATCCTTCTTAGTCACTCTAAAATGAAGTTTTTGGGAGGTTTTTGAATTTCCATGTTTGAAACCAAACCACTTCTCTTCATGCTTGACTTCATAAGACACAGGGTTAGGGGTAGATACATGATTTGTATGGTTTGAATATGTCTAGACCTTGTTTATCACCTTTAATGCTTACTATATGACATAAGAAGACTATGTGCTTTCGTTTTTCATTTTTCTGTTTTTTTTAATTTTACGCCCATTTGAATCTTGGTCAAATCCTAGGTTTGACCAATATTT
Organism: Lolium multiflorum; assembly: GCA_030979885.1. Taxonomy (NCBI): domain Eukaryota; kingdom Viridiplantae; phylum Streptophyta; class Magnoliopsida; order Poales; family Poaceae; genus Lolium; species Lolium multiflorum. The sequence continues at coordinate 55,740 of JAUUTY010000449.1, forward strand.
AACAAGTTTAACACGTGAAAACAATAAGTAAGCCTGATAATCCCATTTGTTGACTCATTTAACTAGTTAATCCCATTTGTTGACTCTCTGTTGACCAGGCACTTGAGGTAAAACTGAGTATATTGCACTAGCCAGTATTAGTACTCAAGGGGAAAACCGAGCACACAAAAAATGCTAGTAGTATAAGACTCGAGGTATATCTAAATTTCCAGGGTTAGACTCGAGTACGCGTGTTGCGGTGCAGAAGTGGAAGACGTGCAATTGTTGACGGGTACTGACGCGAGTCGCGGTGCAGAAGTCGAAGACGTGCAATCGTGGACGCGTGTCGCGTTGCAGAAGCCCAAGACGTGCAGACGTTCAATGGTGGACGCGTAGGACGCGGGTCGCATTAACCACCCCTCGCCTTTATAGACGCCTCCTCGCACTATCTCTGTCACTCTCACTCGCTCATGCAACGCCGCCTCTCACGTCCCATCATCTTCTCCAAAGCAAAAAACCCTCTCCCTCTCTGCAGGCGAGATGGACAAGGAGAATGCGAATCCCATCGTCCATGACGCCGTCGGCTCCAAGCGCGACGCCTCCCTCTTCGACGTCGTCCCCTCAAAGGCCGTCGCCGCCGCCGGTGGCGGTCGTATCCCGCCGGGATGGGACCCCTATGAGCCGGTGCCGTACATCTCGCCTCCGAACCCCTACGACACCTTCATGGACGACCCATGGAACGAGGTAACTATGGTTTGCTCCCTTTTTTGTTCCCCATTCCTTTTTGAACCCTATTTTTGCTGGTTCCCTAGTAACTATTAGTGCCGATCTGTAGATGGATGAGTATTGGGTTAATATTTGCGCCGATTTTATTCCATTTTGCTTTGATCCCTTCTTGATTTCGTTTATGATTTGGAGTTCGGCCGTTCGGTTTATTTATGCAAGTAAAAATGGGATCTCAATCAGTTAATTTATGCAAGTAATCATGAGATCTCAATCAGTTACTTTATGCACGAATCAAAAGATATCAACCGTTTAATTTTGCAAATAATCTGGAATCTGTTCAAATTCAGATCTGGAATCTGTTTCTTTGCCTATGATGAATCGTTGGGCACAAATTTTTACAGGGTGGGTTCAGTGAACCATTGCTGTGTACAAATCTGTTGTGCATGAGCTTTGGTTCACTTACTCCATCCCTGTAGACATATAATCGTGTCCACTCTAACTGAGGCTGGCTCTGTTTTTCCTTACTTTGTTATCATGCACGTTAGTCATCGTTGCAACTCATTCACTCATAGTTCCCGTTTGATATGGATCAGCTGTCTGGCAGCGACGTTGGCAGCGACGAAGAGGACCAGCACGTCAAGACTCGCCAGGTGCTGCGGAGGCTGCAGGTCGGCCAGTACGTCTCCTACTTCGCCAAGGGTGTCTACAGGTGCCCCTTCTGCACTAGGAGACTCGGCGGCACTGACTTCAACTGCCTCCTCACGCATGCCGAGAACATCGGCAACACCTTCCCCAAGGTCGGCTCGACGGTGAACCCCTACTCCTTCCGCTCCAAGCACAGGGCGCTCGGCATGCACCTCCGCAGCATCCAGCGGGTGGAGATCTCCGCCGGGCGCATGCCTCCGCTCAAGCCCAAGGCTCCCAAGGGGAGCAACAAGTGGAGGCAGAGGCAGATGGGGTAGGCGGAGTCCTGGACGTGTGCTGCTGCTGCAAAGCAGCTTCTATTTTGTTGTTAGCTAGGGATCCCTTGTTGTTATGTTGTTAGTATGATGGTGTTGTGAAGAACCTCGAACCTGTTACTATGTTGGCTGCTGTGTATGCAGCTTATTATCTAGGGAGGGATCCCTATTAATCTATCCCTATTCTACTATATTTTGTTGGCCCTACTTTTGTTTCTCGATTTACTATGACTGTGAATTTGTCGTACATTACCCTGGAGATTTGCTTCTAGATTTAACTACATACATATGGACCAGAGGGAGTACTAGATTTGCTGCCATATTGGGCAAACAACGAGGGCCAAAAAAGGCACAAATAATTGAAGAAGACAGAAATGCAAGCTTCTCTAGATTTGATAGTACTGATTTGGTGAAAAAAGACAAAGAGAAAGAGGGGGAAAAGGTGCTCTTAAAAATGCCAATTTGCGCCGAGAGAGACAGAACCCAGCTCCTGCTCACGTACAACCAAACGCGGTCTCGTCCTGTCCCACGCGGTCCCTTTCTACTAGCCCCACACGTCAGCACGGAACGGTCAACTAAACGGGAATCCTCCCGTCTGAGCTCCTTCTGCGGGTTTCAAATAAGGGCTTGGGGAAAACTGAGGAAAAACATAAGGCTATCTACTTAGTATGTACCTTTTTGTAAAATAATTTCTTACATGTATTAGAAACTACCCCTCTCTCATTCGCAAAAATAAAAAACTACCCCTCTCCTTTCTGGATGCACCCGGGACATTGTCATCCGGCCCTCTTCTGGACAAACCCCCTCGGGAAGGACGGTATATTTTGCACATTTCGCTACTAGTACTTCTAATTCCACCGCTTATTTTTCTAATCCGTTAAATCGTTAATTAGATGACCAACTGATGGAAGCTGCGATAGATTATTAGACCAACAAGTGGTGAATTGTGCAAAAGATAAGTCCGTGTTTTATGCAAAAGAGTGATATGGAGATCTGGTGGAATCTTGAATCCTCTTCAGTGGTAGGCATGCTTCACTTATAGCTGGAGTACATTGCGTACCTGGTGCATTTCGTCAGTACCGATCAGCTATTTTTGCTTATCCCGGAAGAGAAGGTAGTAGCCTTTTCAGTGCTACGGAGTTGTCTGTTCACTGCTTGCTTTGTCTGCTCAAACGTCTCTCTTCTTGTCAGTCTCGCAGGTGAGACTCCCCTCCCCCCTCCTCCGCGCATCTGTCAAATATTCTGCCTCCTATTTAAAAGGACATTGCCACCGCTCGTGGGCCCCGCGCCTCCAGTGGGAATTGATGCTTCTCCATCGGAGTGTAGGACGAATGACAGAACAAGATTCGGGAGATAACTAATGTAGCAATACTGATATTCTATGGTCCAACATGCGAAGATGCCATTTACGGGATTGAACTTCGGTGACTTTGCCAGGCTGACTTTGCCATGACTTTGGGTGACTGACATGTGGACCACACTTGTTAGTGACTCAAAGACACTGAATTTGGGGACTCCTGAATGCTTCGTATATTTCTGACGGTTTCTGAATTATGTACAACTTTTGTAATATTGGTTAAACTAGTTTTGACCAGGGTTTGTGTAGGGTGGTTGAATTTTTTTGGTTGGTCTAAATGATGTAATCTTATTCCCTTTGGAAGTTCAGCATTAAACTCTACTAGTACAACCGTGGTGGTCTTGTGATGTAGTACTCTTTTGATGCATTTGTGATGTTGTAGTACTTTTTTTTGAACTGGTATAGTACTATCTAAGAAAAGTACTCCCTCCGATTCACATTCATTTTACACCAAGAAATATGGATCAGAGCGAGGGAGTAAATTAAACATGGCATCTCGTGCATGAAGCTTGACAGATCGATCAGGTTGGCTAGAATAGCAATACAATGTTGCTCATTAGGCAAATGCATGCCATGTACGATAGTATACATCCAGTAAAGAAGTCTATACTGACATAAAAAAGACTACATTGGGGATGAGAGTCAATTGGGGCATCTACAATACAGAAAATCTTGCTCGTAGCTGATTTTGGCTAAGAGGGTTTTACTCAGATTACACGTGCCACTTTCCTTGTCTGCAAAACAAGTTCCAATAAAGGAAGAGGAAAGAAGAGGACATTGTGGGCGAGATTGAACACCTTTTTTATGTGTTAAGCTGAGGCCTCGTTTAGCTGAGGATTTCGACTTAGGCCTAACAGCTCAACACACCCACAAATAAATCTAATTGCGCGCACCACCGTCAGCAAAAATAACAAAATTAGCACGCAAGATTAAGAACAAAGTGAATTTAAGTAACTTGGTTAGCTTTTCAAGCAATATATTCAGAGAAAGAGCACACATGTTCGGCTCGAAATAATCGTAAGAGAAGAACAATAAATCTAAGGCACCCCACTTCATCGGCAGAAGGGGCGCGACAACACATGGATTCATACCTTGAGTCGACGCTGGCTCGTAGAAGGGCGGCCGCGCCTCGAGGATGCCGGCGACGTCTCCACCTCGGTCTCACATGTGACTGCTTCTCGGCGGGCGGTGCGCCGCGCCATGTAGAATATCTATCAAGAGAGGAGAGCCCGATGACGCTACCGACGCCTCAACCTTGATAGCACCGACCTGTTGCTCCGCACCGAGATGCGCCACGTGCAGGATTTAGCGGATGCGACAATTTTAGAGATATGTCATGATCGTTGTAACAAATTTCAACGTGATCATGATTTGATCCTGCACTCGTCCTTGAACATAAGTACTAGTACAGTCTCACAATTTTTTTATCATTATACTTTGCGAGATTTAGCGGAAGCGCCAAATTCAAAGATAGATCATGATCATGGTAACACAATTTTCAATGTAATGATGATTTGATGTTGCACTCGACCTTGAACATAAGTACTAGTATGGTCTCACAAATTTGTATCATTATACTTTGCAAGTTTTAGCGGATGCGCCCATTTTCAGAGGTAGATCATGATCATGGTAACAAATTTTCAACGTGATGATGATTTGATGTTGCACTCGACCTTGAACAGAAGTACTACTACTGTCTCACAATTTCTTTATCATTATACTTTGCAAGATTTAGCGGATGCGCCAAATTTAGAGATAGATCATGATCATGGTAACAAATTTTCAACGTGATGATGATTTGATGTTGCACTCGGGCTTGAACAGAAGTACTAGTACGGTCTCTCAATTTTTATCATTATACTTTGCAAGATTTGGCGGATGAGCCAATTTTAGAGATAGATCATGATCATGGTAACAAATTTCAACGTGATGATGATTTGATGTTGCACTCGAACTTGAACAGAAGTACTAGTATGGTCTCACAATTTTTATTATCATTATACTTTGAAAGATATAGCGGATGCGCCAATTTCAGAGATAGATCATGATCATGGTAACAAATTTTCAACGTGATGATGATTTGATGTTACACTCCGCCTAGAAGAGAAGTACTAGTACGGTCTCACAATTTTTTTATCATTATACTTTGCAAGATCTAGCGGATACGCTAATTGCAGAGATAGATCATGATCATGGTAGTGACCGATATTCAAGGTGATGATGATTTGATTTTGCACTCGGCCTTGAACAGAGGTACTAGTACGGTCTCACAATTTTTTATCATTATACTTGGACCTTAGCCAAATTCAAAATCTCATAGCGGCAAAACTTCCCGCCCACAAAATACAAAAAATTCACACGCTTTCAAATTCCCATTCTACCCCTGTGGAGATGACAGCAAAGTCGGTTGGTGGGGGGGCCGTCATTTTTTGGATCACCACCTCCCTAGCCCGGAAACCCTCCCAAAAAAATTCATTTCCCTCAGTCTCTCATCTGAGACCACCCACCAGAACTTCTCAAGTCCCTCTCTCTACCACCTCCACGACCACCGCACCGAAACATCCCCGCCGGACTTCCCTGGCCTACCCGAGGCCTCGCGATCCTCGTCATCCGGCTGCCTGCCGGAGCCGCTTCATCGACGCCGTCATCAACCGGATCGGATCATCCCCGCCGAACCTCGAAACCATATGCTCATCCAGCAGTCTACCGCAGTCGCTTCAGCTGCGGTATCATCCACCGCATCGGATCTTGCTCACCGACACCGATGTGCATGAACCGAATCTGCTTCACCGGCGCCGTGCATGATCTAAACTCTTCTACTGTCGCTTTTCTATTGCTTGCCTGCAAGTTCTTGTTTAATCTTGGGGGAACCTATTTGTGCTAACGACGCGCCGTTACGTCTTTGCAGATGAGATGAGTAACCATGAAGTTTAATGGCCGTCTCTCCAACCCCAAGTAGCACATGTAGTGTACTTCATCACCGGATCTATCAACCCCAGGAAGATCTGTTGTGATTCCCACAGAGTGCTTCTCCTAATGTAAGTCCCTTGTTTTAGCGCCATGTTCTAGGTTCAGATGCTTGTTTGTCTGAAGCTCTTTTAGTTCATTCCTAGTTATGACCGTAACACCTTGCTATTTTCTAGTTCATTGCTAACTTTAAGCGATTGAACATTTTGGTTTGCATTCCCTGCTCTGTAGATGTAGCCATCATAACTTCTATCTTGCTCAGTCGTTGTTCATGCCAATCTTGTTCTCCCTGAACATGTTGGTTTGCATTCCCTGTACTACGGTGATGCCATTGTTATTTCTATCTACTTCGTCGTAAGCTAACAAATTAACTGCCTGCTATTAGTTCCTGCATGCTATCGCTCTGCCATCCTGCAGTACAAATTTATTTGAACTCGTCACAGCAGCTACTTCCATCATAATTTTGTCTGCCATCTGATTCTTCAAAAGCTGCAATATTAACTTGTTTCTCTTAATTGGCATGGCGCTCACATATAGAATTGTGAACATATTGGTGTGCATTCCCTTTTCTACAAGTTCAGATCCCACTATATTCCGTTTCTGGTCCATCCTAAGCCGTAGCATTAACTATCCTCTATGTGTTGCTCATTACAACTTTATATCCCGAAACAAATTGATTTGTTTCCCTTATCTACAAGTTTATCAGTGATGCCATTATAACTCCTATCTGTTTTATTCCTAGCTATTATAGTAACATCCTGCTATTATTTAGTTCATGGCCAATTTTAAGTAATTGCACATGTTGGTTCGCATTCCCTGCTCTATAGCTTTTGGCATCGTAACTTCTATATTTGGTTTACATTCCCTGCTCTGTAGATCTAGCCATCATAACTTTATCTTGCTCAGTTGTTGTTACAAAAATTATGGCCTGCTACTATGTTGTTTGTGCCAATTTTTTACTCCATGAACATGTTGGCTTGCATTCCCTGTACTACGGTGATGCCATTGTTTTGTATCTAGTTCATTGTAAGCTAACAAAGTAAGGACTTAGTTTGGCATGCTATCACTCTGCTATCTAAGCCTGTAGTACAAATAAACTTGTCATATTACTAGATAATAATTTTGTGTGCCATCTTGTTCTTCAAAAGCTGCATTATTGACTTGTTTCTCTGACTTGGCATGACTCTCACATATGGAAAGCTGAACATATTGGTTTGCATTCCCTCTTATACAAGTTCACAGTGATCCCACTATATTTGTATCTTGCTTTCATCGTTGTTACAAAATTTATAGCCTGCTACTATGTTGTTCATGCCAATTTTGTACTCCCTGAACATGTTGGTTTGCATGGGACTCGACAGTAGTAAGTCTGCTGTTTCATTCTAACATGCTCTGTTATATTGGTGTTGGTATGCGGCATGCACTCTTTGTTTGCTTATTGTGCGCATTACAATGATCTTGTTATAACGACGAAATGATGATGTCTTTGTTTCAGATATAGATGGTGCATGGACAACTTAAAAGATTGCCGGATCGCTTCATTGTATTGCTAGGTTTAATTACCATTCAATTTCTCTGGGTTCTGTAATATTTTTTCAAAGCTTTGCAGCTGATGTAATATTTAGTTAGTTTTTATAGTTTTTTCGCGCATTTTTTCTATGGTGCTTGTGGTAAGTGAGGCTATCCGACAGAAATCATGTGCTGCTTAAATATTCTCAGTATCTAAATCACAAATTCCCATCCCTTAAACGGCCCAATTAAGCGAAATCACATATATGCCGGCCCGCAAAATCCTATAGCGCCTATTATGCCGGCATATAAAAACAACTAAACGAGTGGGCCAGCCCACTTGATTTATGGTGGACCCCACTCTATTGGGCCGGCCCACTTGCTTTAAGGTGGACCCCACCCACAAGGGCCGGCCTATAACGACGGGCCCAAGCTTATCGGGCCGGCCCGCTAACGTGTTGGGCCAGCCCAATGCTTGGCGGACCGCTTTTCGGGGCCGGCCGTGCTGGGATAGTGGGCCACATTCATTATTGGGCCTGCCCGCCAACCTGTTGGGCCGGCCCACTTGCGTTATGGTGGACCCCACTTACTAACTGGGCCGGCCCGGTCACACAATGGTGGGCCCCACCTGCTTATTGGGCCGACCCACTATCTCGTTGGGCCAGCCCACTTGCTATATGGTGGACCCGACAAACTAAATGGGCCGGCCCTTTAACAGGAATGTGGGACCCACCTTTGTTTTTGGCCCGGCCCACTATCTTGTTAGGCCAGCCCACTTGCTATATCGTGGACCACATACTAAATGGGCCGGCCCATTAACAGGAAGGTGGGACCCCTGTGTTTTGGACGGCCCACTATCTTGTTGGGTAACCCCTTGCTATATGGTGGACCCCATATACTAAATGGCCGGCCCTTTAACAGGAAAGTGGGACCCACCTGTGTTTTGGCCCGGCCCACTATCTTGTTGGCCGGCCCACTTGCTATATGGTGGACCCCACATAGTAAATGGGCCGGCCCAGTTGCTTTAAGGTGGACCCCACATGTTAAATGGGCCGGCCCGATAACAGGAAAGTGGGCCCCACATTTCTTGTGGGCACCATTTTGCCTGTTGACCGGTCAAACGAGTGCATTCGGCCCGGCCCACATGCGAGTGGGCCGGCCCATTTAAGTTTTGACCAGTCAACCTTAGAGGTTAGGCCCGGCCCACGTAACTAATGGACCAGCCCAGCTATATAGTTGACCGATCAAACTAAGTCAGTTGGCCCGGCCCGCTTAAGAACGTGTGAGCCTCATGTGAAGGAGCTACATCTACCACGGGGTTTCAGCCGGTTAACGCCGTTAACTGTCGTTAACGGCCTGCCACGTGTCAGTTTGCATGACGTCAGCAGTCAACGGAGCTCCCGAAAACACTTGCGCAACGGTCCGATTTTCCGTGGCGGAAGGGCGCCCAAGCGCGACGGACCGAAAAAAACGTCGTAGGACTTTGCTGACGCAGTTTCGACAACGGAACCCATATCGTCGGGTTAGGCCCATAGGCGACGAAAAATACCCCTTAGTGGACGATTTTGGGACGTTGTCTATCAGAACTTTTCTTGTAGTGTCGTCAATACTGGCTATGTTTGATTTGGGATTCCAAATAGCAATGAATGGCTAAAGAACTACAAGCCGAAATTGATGGCACTACTTTAGTTGGATACTGATCAATGTTGATATATCAAAACAATGTACACTAGTGTCTATCAGAGTTAGTACATGGTCGTCATTAATAATCTTCATTACTACTACTCTTCTTCTTTGAGTTAATGTACATGGTAGTTAGCATATGTTCTTTCCCAAAAAAAATATAGCATGTTCTCAGTAACATTGATTATTCTTTATAATCTATCACCGTACCAAGAATTCAGTTATATATATATATATATGTGAATCTAGCTTAGTTGCTCATTTTGCATCTAAATATGATCTCTTGATTAAACTGAGAGAGCATTTGTTGAGTTATGTGGCATCTGTGTTATAAATCATTAGTTGAATTTATTATCTGTTTGTCTCAACATATGCTTCCCTAAGATAGACTGATCTCACAGATTCTCCTGCAAGTCATTGATTATTAATGGCAAGATAATTGTTGCGATGATTAGAAACTTAAGTACAGAAATCAAGGAATTGATCACAGCATCATGGAAGGAGTGCCCAAATTGAATATCACATGCATAATGACGATGTAAGTGTTGTTAAAGATATATAATATGATAGCTAGATTTAAATACTCATGCTCACTTGTGTAGCAACTTTATTAGAATCTGGTGCATAAGGTCCAGCAGGGATTAAAAAATGCACTAGCTCCAAACAAAGTTTCAGATGCAACATTAGTGCTCCCTGAGGCTGCTGTTAGATTCCATATGCATAAATGTGACATGTAGGAAGGAAGCACCAATTTCACTGTATTCATTTTTTCGCGCTTGATATGCTTATTGAACCATTATATTCTGAAACACATAGATGCTAAATTTGTACCTTTATCTTGATGAGCAAACAAGTGGAGAAACCATTTCTAAGACCGTGCAGATATGCCTCATGCAGAACCATATTTCTGTAGTTTACATTCAATGCGGAATGTCGTGAATTCATATATGGAGGGTGTACAATATCATGATTTCTAGTTGCATTTCATGCCTTGTATTACAGGTTTCATCACACTGGCCAGGACTCCCTGTTGGTGTTAAGTTTGATCCAACTGATCAAGAACTGCTCAGACACTGAAAGGAAAGGTTGTGAGGGCAGCATCTCATGTACTAATAGATAACTTTATTCCAACGATAAAGGAGGAGGAAGGAATCTGCTATACACATCCCAAAAATCTCCTTGGTATCTTATTTTGCACTTATTAGGACCTTCTGAATTACCTAGTTAGCTAATACTCCCTTCTTTGCATAATATATAAGACATCTTACCAAAACATCTTATATTGTGGGATGGAAGGGAGTATTACTTTGCTGAGTAAAATCTTAGATAGTTTATTTCCTATGCCCCTGTAGGTGATGGATGGGAGCAGCAGCCATTTCTTCCACAAAATATCAAATTCTTATGAAGTTGTCAAGCACAAGCGTCCCAACATCAGCAATAGTAATGCCACTGATTGTGATGAGAAGATCACATGGCACAAGACTGGAAAATCTTCCGCATCTTGGATAATGGCGTCATAAAAGGCTGGAATAAAATACTGGTTCTTCACAAACGCTACAATGGAGAAAGTTAAAACTAACTGGACGATGTCACCTTGGGGTAGAGGCAGGTGAAAAGCACACGGAGCCTGTTGTGTTGAGAGTCTTTTGGCGGGTTAAAAACAACACTAGCAAGTCGCAGATACATGCTGCTGATGCCGAATCTGGTTCATCTGCTGTGGAAATCAATCCTACAACCCCAAATATGTACCCTCCAATGCCTGTCGCCTTCTGTAGCCCATTGGAACGGAGCGGAATCAGTAATCACAATTCATCATCTTTGCCTTTTGTGTTACTTCGCTATCATCAACCTCAAGTTCATTTGCTTACCATTTTCTAAAACTGTGACAGGAGGAGGAAGAGCCCGGCTCATCTGCTGTTCGGGCTATGCGGCACTGCCTCCGCCGTGCAACACCGACATCCACGAAGTCGACGCCTCTCAACTTGGATTCTACATTCGGCGGATTCAACGACTTGGATTCTATGTTGTTTTCAACGCTTCCTGAGTTTCCGAATCTCTGGAAGTGTGCGTGTGCGCGCGTTGCTGTTTGTAAGTGTTTGTCATGAAAATCTCCTCATCGTGCGTTTCTTTCTTGTGATGGTTCGAGATAGCCTTGAGGTTGTGCGGAAATGAGGCATAGCGCGAGAGGAGGAGCACCGGTCGGAAGAGGGTTGAGTAGCAGCTCAACGGCAGATAAATTGCATTTCCTCGTGATCTATTGGTGATTCATCTCAGGAAATTTTTTCATATGTTTTGGTCTGCAAATCGTGCTTCGCCTATGTTTCCAATATAATTTAGTAGATGGAGTCAGACATTCTCATCTCAGACTCGGAATTCTATGTTGTTAAGTTGTTGATGTGTTGTACTTTTAATGTCTAAGCCATGTAATGGATCATTGGGTGCTTTGAGATCATCTTTTTCCAATTGAGACGTATTCTAGTTTGTTTAATTCCAAACTCTGCTGCACTCCTTGTTGGTCTGACATAAATGTAGGACTAGATGAGCCAGCGCACTAAGGCATCGGCCTCTCATGTTAGTGTGTTAACTATGTTGTGTGAGTGTTTCTTTCACGTAGTAGACATGTTGGTTGTTATCTTATTGAGATTTATCTTTAAGGGCAGAAACACTTGCTGCGGCAGTCTCAGTGTAGCGTGCTGCGTGGGCATTTCTTTTTCGGGCGTAGACATGTTCATTGTTATCTTATTGAAATTTGTATTTAAAAGCAACACGCTATGAAATTTGTTCATGTGAGCTTGAATAAGCAGCATAAACATCTAGGAGATTAATTTCATTATACATGCATATATTGAGGGCTATTAATTGCTTAAACATGGGTGGAGGGTTTTGATTTTCTAATTATAGTAGCAAAATACAGACACGGTACAAAAGGATACTACAAACTGGATTTGCAGCATCGTATCCAGGCGTTAGTAGCGCGATCCTAGGTAGCTTTTCTTCACGGGTATCCCATGGATGAGGCGGTCGACTCAAAGCTCCTTACTACGGCGTATTGCTGAAGCGATCCTTCTCTGTCCTCGGCTGCCGGCGGCGGCTGCATTTCGTGTGACGCTTGGTGGTGTACGTCACGAAGGAAGCATAAGCCTGTATTATCTACAAAATTGTATTACATGGAGCGAGTCACAAGTTGGGCAAGAGCTAAATCAACCGTTTAATGGGTGTTGGTGGAGGAAAGGCTTACTTGTAGGTCAGCGAGATAGAATCTAAATCTGAACAACCGTGTGGAATTGTCGGTGAACTTCTTCATCTTGTTTCTCCTCTGCGTGCTCGTGTTGGTTCTACGGTGGGCAAGGACATGCAATTGAAACATCGTGCAGCTAAAACGCCATGAACCATTGACTAACTCCACGCCGAGGACACGAAACTACAACAAATTCTATTGTGGACAAACATCCACAACCAAGCTAGCATAGACAAACTGAAATTGATATGGTGGAACCGAAACACGGCTGCCCACACACAGGCGCAGCCAACAGCACCAACAACACGGCCCACGTCCATTCCAAAATCACGGAACGACTAGAGGTTAGAACAAATCTTAAAAAAATCCCAAACACCCCCAAATCGCTGATTCCACAACAATAGCATAGATCACTCACAAAGTAAGCCCTAGTGACAGCCACAACCATGCCCACCGCATATCAAAGCATACACCATGCAGTGAAATCTCCACAAACCAGCATACATGAGCGACAACCACAACACGGCGCAACAAAATGCATAACAAAGTTGTAATATAATTGAATATTCTAAATACAATGTATTCTGTGTATTTATTAGTAAGATGCAATTTCTCTAATTTTGAAATATTGTAATTTATTATTTTATTGTTTTAATTCTTTTTTCAAATTATTTCTTTGAATGCAAAGATTCCTATACGAAATTCAAATTCAAATTTTAATTATTTGTATTTGAGTTCAGTTTAACTCTTCCTCCTCAAAACCCTAATTTCAAAGAGTTCATGTCGAAATCTATACTCTCGCAATGTCAACCTAATTCACAACGAGAGATAGACATCGATCCCTTTTAGTTTTAGTTTCCAAGTGCGAAAAATTTCCCCATTTTGATATGTAGAGTCACAACCCTTCTAATTCTACCCCTCGTTCGACCTAAAATGTGGGATGTACAACCTTCCCTCCTTGAAGAAAACTTAGTCCGAAGTGTGGTGTGGTGTACTGAACAACTCTAGATATGCTCTCAGTTCTCTTCCTATTCCCAAGAAAGCTTCTCTCGGGATGGTCTTTCCGTTGGACTTTGCAATACTTAATTGCTCTATTCTGGAGTTTTTTCCAATTTTCTGCCAGAATTTTGGACGGATTCTCGACTTGTAGGGTCAAATCAGAATGTAGATCCAATTCTTCATGTGAGATGGGTTCATCTGGTTTCTTTAGACACTTCAGGGTTGTTAAACATGGAACACATTGTGTACTAGGGATAACCTTTCCTGTAGTTCCAATTCAAAGGCTAAACCCTTGTCACGGCTAAGAATTTTGAAAGGTTCGTGAGGCTAGGGCTAAAATGGTATAGAGAGATGGAATAATATAATCGGAGAAAAATGGCGGAGAGGGGTTATTGCATAATGAACTCTAATACTTGAACACATCCTTCCTCCCGCTATCAGACCTCGAGACGTTTCAGATTATCGGGGTGACAACATACACAAGTTCCATTTAATCCATGAAACCTAGGTAACAACTTTCCTCAAAGACAACGTCCTCTTTGACAAACGGACTGAAATTTTGAAAGGAAAAACCTCGCAGGAAATGTGTAGTTAGTAGAGTGCTTTGCGCTTTTGTACCCTTTTGATTTTTGAATTTTTTATATTTCATAAATTATAAAATATTTCGATTTTATTTTTCTGCAAATCACTCAAACACAACAAATAGAATAGGGGAAAATAGTTTGATTTTTGCAATTAAAAATTTCAATTTATTTTAAAATTCAAAAACAATTCTTGAAAATTAATATATATACGTAATAACATAAAAAATCCAAAATATTTTTCCCACATTCCAATTGTTATGTTTAAGTGATCTGCAAAATTCCAAGTTCAAGAATGTTTGGTGTAGAGATACAAAAATGAGAAGTTGTTTGAGGGAGAAAAAAAGCTAGCACGAATCCTGATGCAAAATAGATGGTATGGATACGGTGCAGAGCTGAGCATACGCTCTAAAAGCCACAACAACGCCTCGCTTCGCCCGGGGACGTGCGTCGGCAGCCCGACGGCAGCATACGGGGAACTAGGCGGCGCATCGCATTTACACGCGTCCTTCTCAAACCCTAATATAGGGTTTTTATTTGTTTAATTTTAAAGCCCATATAGAGGGCTTTCTTTTGTAGTTTAAATGGTTTATGTATAAACTTTCCCAAAATAGGGCATATGCTTAATGAAATTTCGTTTAGGTTTACATTTTCCTCTTTTACGATTTTCTTTACATTTGCGATGCGTTCGCCGCGTTGGGGCGCGGTGTGCGACACACGGATGTGGGCGGCGATACGGATCAGCGGCCTGTGACCCAAAATGGACTATCCTTTCCATTTGGATGGGTCAGTTTGAGATGCCGGAGACCCAAACCCAAAACGGACTCCACTTTAGACCATTTGGGTAAAACTGCTCTAGCAGCGGACCTAAATTAAACGGACATCTGCATCCGGAGCGACCCAAAACCGGACAGAATTTGCGATGTTTTTGGGGTGAGCCGGACAAACGAGCGATATACTCCATCACCTTTTATGTCCGTTCGTGGCCCATTTGTCGGACAAAAAAATCCCCAATAACTTCTCTCTCCTCTGCCTTCTCTATTTGCTTTTGCCATGGATACTTCCATGGCTGCCCTTGATTGAGCTCGCCCGGCTAGGTTCGCCGTCATGTCATACAGGTGACATAGGCACCCCAAATGGGCCTGCCATAGTACCCGGGATTTACCGAAGGCCCACTATCCGAAGAATAAGAAGAAGCCCAAGATGTATTAAGGAAAGCTAGAGTTGTAATAGGAGTCATTGTTTGTAATCTTGCGGGATGAGTTAGAAACCGTCTAGAACTCTGTAACAGCCTGTCTGAGAACCCCTCGGCTCCACCTCCTATATAAGGGGGAGTCGAGGGACAAAAAAAGGATCGAATCTACTGTCAACATAACCCTAGTTTCACAATTGTCGAGTACTTTTCGCCTTCTTCGAGATCTACTTGCCCTCTACTTCTAGCAAACCTAGTCTACAATGCAAGCATTGAGCAAGTTAATCCTTTATCAGTGGCGCCGTGCGTAGGAATTAGGGCTGCAGGATCGATCTCGATAACACGATTAAGATCTTCGACTTCATCCAACAGCAAGCAACGCGATGGATCGAGGTAACAAGGGAAAAACTGATCTATTCAATTTTATTCCTCAACCCGCCCTCCCGTATGGATGCATGTGCCTATCTGGAGGAGCCCATCATCATGACGTTCGGAAAATTCCGATTTGGCGTCAACAAGGAAGGATCCTACCGTCTCGAAGTTCCGATCTCGTCGGAATTTTCAACGGTCGATTCTAACTTTTCCGAGGAGGTTTCGTCGACATACTTCGTCGACAACAAGGCAAGCGAAAAGCTCGCCAAGATCGCAACACATCCTTCGAGTCATCTGCGGACTCCTTTATAAGCAGCGACTCTTCGACAACTTCAACTTCATCGACAAGTCGCCATCGGAAAGGTCTTCACCACTCTATATGATGGTGTCACCAATCCGACAAAATCAATACAAAATATCATCGGATCTATGTGGTAGAAGGCGAGCACATCGGACCATAAGCATCGCGAGCTTTAGGCAGATTGAAATCCATATGTCGTCATGATCTCGGAACATGTCTAAACACCAAATATCTGGATCTACAACTCGCGCAAGAGTACAGCTCCACATAGAAAGCGTGGGATAGGGCTACAAGAGCCAGCAGACTGATTCAGAACCTGCAATACCACAGCTCACGCACAAGAACTTCAAGCATATCAATATAGACTTGCTCGATGGCGAGAGTTGGAAGCAAACGACATCCCTGAATAGGAGAAAGAAGCATGCATCAAGCGACGCCGAGAAATGATTTAAGTCGACAATCTAGAACTTCGGGAGACATAGAGAAGCTCGGAGGAGAGCAATGTCTCGGTTACAAAACATACCCGAAGCAGAGAGAGGAAACATAATCCAAAATCTCGACATGTCCTTTATGTCGATTGATGAAAGGGGAAATATCATCCCAAAAACGCCAGAGGCAGGTTACATGGCAACACAAGCTTATATCTTGGCATCCAGACCACCTGCGGGGACCCGAGAGAACCATTGTTCAATATGGCGATGGCTGGGTAGGGTTAGACAGCGTTTGCAACAACGCCTCCCGAAGAAAATCCTAGGCAAAATAGTCCACGACCCACTGTGCAGCAGTTCAAGACCCACCAAGAGCAAGTGGAGCAAGAACACGACGGTTCAATAAAGAGTTGGACGAGGCCTTGTGAGAAAGGAGGGACCGTCAGCACTCGCCAGAGCTTGCCGATGAAGATATGTGTGGGCTCCCGTGCTTTAGAAGAGTTAGCTTCCCGAGTCCCAAAGGTTCAAGTTGCAGAATTCCAAGTTCGACGGCTGCAGATCCAGTTGGCTCGTGGATTATCTCGAGATGGTAAAGCTGGTAGAGGAACCAGAGCAACAGCTATGCAAAGTATCCAAGTTCACTTGAGTGGTGCCGCAAGATCTTGGATAAAGAAACTCCCCTTGAACTCCATCGACAGCTGGGAAACCTTTGAGGACATCTTCGTGAAAAACTTCCATCCACGTGCAAGAAACCTGCATCGTTGGAAGAGCTGAGGGCATGCCGACAAAAACATGACGAGTCGATGAGGAAATATATACAGCGGTGGAACATTATCAAGAACTCGGCAGAAGACATATCTGACGAGAGAGCAATAGATGCGTTCGTAGCAGGAATCCGACGAGCAGACTTCGTCGAGGACTTGGGGAGAACTAATCCCAAGACAATCTCAGCGTTGATGGAAATCGCTAACAAGTGGGCAGACGGAGAAAGCCTTGATATACAACAAGCGACCTGGTACATGAGAAGAGATAATCAGTAAACAATTATCAAAATAGAAAATGATTGTCTCCTTGAGTTCTTTCTGGCAGCTCCTGGCCATATATCGGCTGGTTTTCGGGGAAATCCTGGAGGAAACAGTCGAGATGATTATCAAAGGAGCAATGAGCAACAAGGCGACAATAGAGGTGATTTTCGCGGCAACAGACAAAATAGTGGACCAAGGATTCAACGACCTTACGTGTCTCCCGAGGAGATGATGAACGGTCCGTGTCAAATGCATTTTTACCTCGACAACAATGGAAAGAGGCAGTCAGGACATCTCCAGAAAGACTGCCGTAATTTTCAGGCAATGCTGCGAGCCGCAGGAATCGCAAACGCTCAAGCAAATGCGAAATCTCGAGGGCAAGGAGCGAGTCACAGCCTCCACCTCCTCCCGCAATAACCGAAGAAAATCGACACCGCTTAGAATTGCGGCAGCACCACATCCACCTCCATATGTTGACCCCAACTCTAACGGTGTGGTCGATGATTCAAGCTAGGCCGTCAACGAGCGCAGAAGAGTAATATCCGACAAGTGTTCATGTGAAAGATGCCTCACCAACGATCAGTATAAATTGAGTCGGGACAAGATGTAAATAGAATCGCAGTCATCAGCAGCAAGTCCCTCGACCCCGGGACAATCGGCGCTCATCTTACCCGGCCAGCAATCGGCCCCGGTTTCGATGTGTCGAGGATTTTCATAGATGGCGCGGCAACAAACCTCATGTACGCGAATACATTGAGAAGATGAACATATCCCTAGCAAATCGAAGCCAAGCGACTGCAGCTGCAAGGGATTACGGAAGAGGCAAGTTACCCATTGAGACGAATCAACCTCGCGTTCGGTTGGAACCGAGAAAACTACGAGGATAGAATTTAGAGTTTGAAGTGGTGGATTTCCCGCCGTCGCAATATCACGCTTTGTTGGGACGACCAGCGTACGCTAGGTTCATGGCGGTGCCGCATTATACATATCTGTTGTGGAGGTTGCCCTGGGCCTAAGGGACCTATCACAATCAAGGGAAGTTTCCGTTGTCTGATAAATGCGACAAGGATTTTCATCGTACATCGAGAAACATTCGGGATGCAGCGAGTATGCGGCACCCTAGGTTTCACTTGATTATGATGTGCTGCCTGGTAGGAAGACCTTCCCTAAGGAGCAACTTTCCAATATAAATAAAGATTCAAAAGAGGTACAGATCCACCCGACAGATCCAAGAAAACGACGTCCATTGCTGCAAACATGGATGTCGCATAGGAAAACGCGCTCGTCGAGTTCCTCCGTGAGTGAGCATTGGAAAATCTTCGCATGGTGTCCAGCTGACATGCCAGGTTGCTTCTATTCTTGTAGGCAGTGTTGGGCCTCCAAGTGCGGAGGTTTGTAGAACAGCAGCAAGTTTCCCTTAAGTGGATCACCAAAAGGTTTATCAGAACTCGGGAGGAAGAGGTCAAAGATATCCCTCTCCTGCAACCACAAAGCAAGAGGTCTCTTGTGTCCCCAACACACTAATAGAGTGTACTAGTTCGGCGAAGAGATAGTGAAATACAGGTGGTATGAATATATGAGCAGCAGTAACGGCGCCAGAAAATACTTGATGCTACAACTGGCGTGTGGTTGATGGTGGTAATACAGCAGTAGTAACGCAGTAAAACAGTAAACAAGCAGCGATAGCAGTATTTAGGAACAAAGCCTAGGGATTACACTTTCACTAGTGGACACTCTCAACATTGATCACATAACAGAATAGATAAATGCATACTCTACACTTTTGTTGGATGAACACATTGCGTAGGATTACACGAACCCTCAATGCCGGAGTTAACAAGCTCCACAATAATGCTCATATTTTGGTAACCTTTAGTGTAAGATAGATCAAAAGACTAAACCAAGTACTAGCATAGCATGCACACTGTCACCTTCATGCATATGTAGGAGGAATAGATCACATCAATAATATCATAGCAATAGTTAACTCCATAATCTACAAGAGATCATGATCATAGCATAAACCAAGTACTAACACGGTGCACGTACTGTCACCTTTGCACACATGCAGGAGGAATAAAACTACTTTAATAACACATCACTAGAGTAGCACATAGATAAATTGTGATACGATGCACATTGCAATCATAAAGAGATATAAATAAGCACTTCCCTATGCCTTCAAACGAATAAGTATTCGTGAAATATAGCCTAAGAGACCCACACGGTGCACCTGTCACCTTTACACACGTGGGACAAAGTCTCCGGAGATCACATAAGTAAAACCCACTTGACTAGCATAATGACATCTAGATTACAAGCATCATCATATGAATCTCAATCATGTAAGGCAGCTCATGAGATTATTGTATTGAGTACATAGGAGAGATGAACCACATAGCTACTGTACACCCGAGCCTCGATGGAGAACTACTCCCTCCTCATGGGAGCAACAGCTGTGATGAAGATGGCGGTGGAGATGGCGGCGGTGTCGATGGAGAAGCCTCCGGGGCACTTCCCGCTCCGGCGGTGTCGGAACGAGAGACTCCTGTCCCCGGATCTTGCCTTCGCGATGGCGGCGGCTGGAACTTTCTCGTATCGTGGCTTTCTCGTAAGGTTTTGGCGGGGGCTTTAAATGGCGAAGCGGCGCGGGAGGGTCAACGGCGGCGGACACCATAGGGTGGCGCGGCCAGGGCCTGGCCGCGCCTGCATGTCATCAGGGCCCACAGGCCCCTCTGACTCTCGGGTTCTGGAAGCTTCGTGGAAAAATAGGAACTGGGCGTTGATTTCGTCCAATTCCGAGAATATTTCGATACTAGGATTTCTGAAACCAAAAACAGCAGAAAAAACAGGAACTGGCACTTGGCATCTTGTTAATAGGTTAGTTCCAGAAAATGCATAAATATGACATATAATGTGTATAAAACATGTAGATATCATCAATAAAGTGGCATGGAACATAAGAAATTATCGATACGTTGGAGACGTATCAGCATCCCCAAGCTTAGTTCTGCTCGTCCCGAGCAGGTAAAGCGATAACAAAGATAATTTCTTAAGTGACATGCCATCATAACCTTGATCATATTGTAAACATATGTAATGAATGCAGCGATCAAAACAATGGTAATGACATGAGTAAACAACGAATCATAAAGCAAAGACTTTTCATGAATAGTACTTTCAAGACAAGCATCAATAAGTCTTGCATAAGAGTTAACTCATAAAGCAATAAATCAAAGTAAAGGTATTGAAGCAACACAAAGAAAGATTAAGTTTCAGCGGTTGCTTTCAACTTGTAACATGTATATCTCATGGATAATTGTCAACATAGAGTAATATAACAAATGCAATAAGCAAGTATGTAAGAATCAATGCACAGTTCACACAAGTGTTTGCTTCTTGGGTGGAGAGAGAAACTGACTCAACAATAAAAGTAAAAAAATGGTCCTTCAAAGAGGAAGCATCGATTGCTGTATTTGTGCTAGAGCTTTTTATTTTGAAAACATAAAGAGAGCATAAAAGTAAAATTTTGAGAGGTGTTCGTTGTTGTCAACGAATGGTAGTGGGCACTCTAACTACCTCATCAACCAGACTTTCAAGAGCGGCTCCATGAAGGACGTTATCTCTACCACCAAGGTAGATCATCCCTCTTCTCTTTTGTTTACACATGTACTTTAGTTTTATTTATTAGATGACACTCCCCCCAACCTTTTGCTTACACAAGCCATGGCTAACCGAATCCTCGGGTGCCTTCCAACATTCACATACCATGGAGGAGTGTCTATTTGCAAATTTAAGTTGCTTACTGATAGATCAGGGCAAAACATGTGAAGAGAATTATTAATGCAAGTTAATTAATTGAGGCTGGGAACCCCATTGCCAGCTCTTTTTGCAAAATTATTGGATAAGCGGATGAAGCCACTAGTCCATTGTGAAAGTCTGTCAAAAGTAAATGACAAGATCGAAAGATAAAACACCACATACTTCCTCATGAGCTATAAAACATTGACACAAATAAGAGTAATAACTTTTGAATTGTTTAAAGGTAGCACTCAAGCAATTTACTTTGGAATGGGAATACCATGTAGTAGGTAGGTATGGTGGACACAAATGGCATAGTGGTTGGCTCAAGGATTTTGGATGCATGAGAAGTATTTCCTCTCGATACAAGGTTTAGGCTAGCAAGGTTATTTGAAACAAACACAAGGATGAACCGGTGCAGCAAAACTCACATAAAAGACATATTGTAAACATTATAAGACTCTACACCGTCTTCCTTGTTGTTCAAACTCTTTACTAGAAATTATCTAGACCTTAGAGAGACCAATTATGCAAACCAAATTTTAGCATGCTCTATGTATTTCTTCACTAATAGGTGCAAAGTATATGATGCAAGAGCTTAAACATGAGCACAACAATTGCCAAGTATCACATTACCCAAGACATTATAACAATTACTACATGTAGCATTTTCAAATTCCAACCATATAACAATTTAACGAAGAAGAAACTTCGCCATGAATATTATGAGCTAAGAACACATGTGTTCTACGAACCAGCGGAGCGTGTCTCTCCCACACAAGGATGAACTTATTCAGAGAACTAAGATAACAAAACAAAAACAAAAATAAAAGCACACAGACGCTCCAAGTAAAGTACATAAGATGTGACCGAATAAAAATATAGTTTCACTAGAAGAAACCGATAAGTTGTCGATGAAGAAGGGGATGCCTTGGGCATCCCAAGCTTAGATGCTTGAGTCTTCTTAAAATATGCAGGGATGAACCACCGGGCATCCCCAAGCTTAGACCTTTCACTCTTCTCGATCACATTATATCACCCTCTTCTATTGACCCTTGAAAACTTCTTCACACCAAACTTCAAGCAAACTCATTAGAGGTTAGTGCATAATCAAAAATTCACATGTTCAGAGGTGACACAATCATTCTTAACACTTCTGGACATTGCACAAAACTTCTGAAAGTTAATGGAACAAAGAAACTCATTCAACTTAACAAAAGCGGCAAGTGCGAAATAAAGGCAGAATCTGTCAAAACAGAACAGTCCCGTAAAGACGAATTTAAATATGGCACCAGACTTGCTCAAATGGAAAAACTCAAAACTAATGAAAGTTGCGTACATATCTGAGGATCACGCTCGTAAATTGGCAGATTTTTTCGAATTTTCTACAGAGAACTGTGCCCAGATTCGTGACAGACAGCAATGCTGTTTCTGCGCAGCGATCCCAAATATAACATCAACTTTGACATAGAAACTTTACTTGGCACAAAAACATGATAAGGAGAGGTTGCTACAGTAGTAAACAACTTCCAAGACACAAATATAAAACAAAGTACTGTAGCAAAATAACACATGGGGTATCTCCCAAGAAGTTCTTTCTTTATAGCCATTAAGATGGGCTCAGCAGTTTTAATGATGATGCTCTCATGAAAATAGACAATGAAGCAAAAGAGAACATCAAGAAGCAAATTCAAAGCACATTTAAGTCTAACATGCTTCCTATGCATAGGAATCTTGTAAATAAACAAGTTCATGAAGAGCAAAGTAACAAGCATAGGAAGATAAAACAAGTTTAGCTTCAAAAATTTCAGCACATAGAGAGGTGTTTTAGTAACATGAAAATTTTTACAACCATATTTTCCTCTCTCATAATAACTTTCAGTAGCAACATGAGCAAACTCAACAATATAACTATCACATAAAGCATTCTTATCATGAGTCTCATGCATAAAATAATTACTACTCCCAACATAAGCATAGTCATTCTTATTAATTGTAGTGGGAGCAAATTCAACAAAGTAGCTATCAAATATAGGAGGTATATTGTAATCATAATCAAATTTATCCTCCATAACAGGTGGTAACAAAAGACTACTATCATTATAATCATCATAAATGGGAGGCAAAGTATCATCAAAGTAAATTTTCTCCTCAATGCTTGGGGGACTAAAAATATCATGCTCATCAAAGCCAGCTTCCCCAAGCTTAGAATTTTCCATAGCATTAGCAACAATAGTGTTCAAAGCATTCATATTAATATGTTCCATGGGTTTTTAAATTCGCATCAAACCATCCATGTCTTAAATCAGGAAATAGAATAAAAAGCTCATTGTTGTCCATTATGCCTAACTAGTGTAAACAAGAAACCAAATGTCGCAATTGCAGAGTCTAAAGGAAATAGCTTCGAGTACTTACAATGGCGCCGGAAAATAGCTTAGTAGCCGAGATCCGGAGTGTGAGTACCTTTTACCTTTCCTCCCCGGCAACGAGCGCCAGAAAAGTGCTTGATGTCTACGTTCCCCTCCTTTCCTGTGAACCGTGTTGGGCCTCCAAGTGCGAGGTTTGTAGAACAGCAGCAGTTTTCCCTTAAGTGGATCACCCAAGGTTTATCGAACTCGGGGAGGAAGGTCAAAGATATCCCTCTCATGCAACCACTGCAACCACAAAGCAAGAAGTCTCTTGTGTCCCCAACACACCTAATAGGTGCACTAGTTCGGCGAAGAGATAGTGAAATACAGGTGGTATGAATATATATGAGCGGTAGCAACGGTGCCAGAAAATAGCTTCTTTGGCGTGTAGTTGATGGTGGTAGTATTGCGGCAGTAGTAACACAGTAAAACAGTGAAACAAACAGTAGTAACGGGCGGTATTTAGGAACAAGGCCTAGGGATTACACTTTCACTAGTGGACACTCTCAACATTGATCACATAACAGAATAAATAAATGCATACTCTACACTTTTGTTGGATGATGAACACATTGCGTAGGATTACACGAACCCTCAATGCCGGAGTTAACAAGCTCCACAATAATGCTCATATTTTAGTAACCTTTAGTGTAAGATAGATCAAAAGACTAAACCAAGTACTAGCATAGCATGCACACTGTCACCTTCATGCATATGTAGGAGGAATAGATCACATCAATAATATCATAGCAATAGTTAACTTCGCAATCTACAAGAGATCATGATCATAGCATAAACCAAGTACTAACACGGTGCACACACTGTCACCTTTGCCACATGCAGGAGGAATAAAACTACTTTAATAACACATCACTAGAGTAGCACATAGATAAATTGTGATACGATGCACATTGCAATCATAAAGAGATATAAATAAGCACTTCACTACGCTCTTCAACAGTGAATAAGTACTTCGTGAAATATAGCCTAAGAGACCCACACGGTGCACACACTGTCACCTTTACACACGTGGGACAAGGAGTCTCCGGAGATCACATAAGTAAAACCCACTTGACTAGCATAATGACATCTAGATTACAAGCATCATCATATGAATCTCAATCATGTAAGGCAGCTCATGAGATTATTGTATTGAAGTACATAGGAGAGATGAACCACATAGCTACAGTACCCGAGCCTCGATGGAGAACTACTCCCTCCTCATGGGGCAGCAGCGGTGATGAAGATGGCGGTGGAGATGGCAGCGGTGTCGATGGATGAGCCTTCCCAGGGGCACTTCCCCGCTCGGCGGTGCCGGAGCGAGAGACTCCTGTCCCCCAGATCTTGGCTTCGCGATGGCGCGGCTCTGAACTTTTCGTATCGTGGCTTTCTCCGTAAGGGTTTTCGATCGAGGGGCTTTAAATAGGCGAAGAGCGGGGAGGGTCAACAGGCGACGACACCATAGGGGGCGCGGCCGGGGCCTGGGCCGCGCCACCATGTCTCTGGGGCCCACGAGGGCCCCTCACAGCGACTCTCGGGTGTTGGAGCTTAGTGGAAAATAGGAACCAGGCGTTGATTTCGTCCAATTCCGAGAATATTTCGTTACTAGGATTTCTGAAACCAAAAACAGCAGGAACCGGCACTTCGGCATCTTGTTAATAGGTTAGTTCCAGAAATGCATAAATATGACATATAATGTGTATAAAACATGCAGATATCATCAATAAAGTGGCATGGAACATAAGAAATTATCGATACGTTGGAGACGTATCCAGGAGTACCCAGGGAACTTGCCGAGCATCACCTCAATTTGGATCCTCTCGCACGACCAGTAAAGCAACCTTTGCGGCGTTTTGGAACCTAGCCGCAAAGCCATGTTATCAGAAATAGATCGACTCAAAGATGCCGGGTTCATCAGAGAAATATCTACTGAAGCCACATGGGTAGCTAACCCGGTGATGGTGCCGAAGAAACACACAATAGTCCTTCGCATGTGCGTCGACTTTACGTGTCTCAATAAACATTGTCCTAAGGATCACTTTCCCCTCCCAAGGATCGATCAAATCATGACTCCACGGCAGGATGCGACGTCTTTCCTTCGGGCGATATTCTGGTTATAACCGATCCGATTAAAAAGAAGAAGATGAAGCCAAAACAGCGTTCATCACACCTTATGGGCGTGTTTTGCTACAAAACAATGCCCTTTGGTCTGAAAAACGCAGCAACATATCAGTGGATGATGCAGAAGTGCCTAGCAACACAGATCGGGAAAAATGTACAAGTCTACATCGACGATGTCGTAATAACATCAAAGAAAGTCAACGTTGATCGAAGATTTGAAGGAAACCTTCGACAACCTCGACAAGTTCTGCCTCAAGCTGAACCCGACAAAGTGCTCTTTTGGAGTTGCGAGGAGAACTTCTCGGGTTCTTAGTATCAGCAAGGGGGATTGAAGCTAATCCCGAAAAAATACAGGCCATCGTTACTATGAGAAAGCCAACAAAGTTGAAAGAAATACAACACTAACGGGGCGAGTCGCAGCTTTAGCAGATTCGTCGCCAGCTAGGAGAAAGGCGCTGCCGTTTTATGCGTTGATCAAGCAAGGGGAAAAATTTCAATGGAACGAGGAAGCAGACAGAGCTTTCGAGAATCTCAAGCGAGCAATTTCGACACCGCCGATATTGGTGGCGCCAAAAGAGAAAGAACCTCTCCTCTTGTATATTGCAGCCACACCTCAGGTGGTCAGCACGGCCTTAGTAGTCGAAAGGGAAGAAGAAGGCAAGCTTCATGGAGTTCAAAGGCCAGTATATTTCATCAGCGAAGTACTGTCAAAACAGCGGTACCCGCAATATCAAAAGCTAGCATATGGAGTATTCACGACAGCAAGAAAATTGCGGCACTATTTTTCGGCTCACCCGATAATAGTGGTCAATGAAGCTCCCTATCAAATATACTGAACAATCCAGAAGCTACGGGTCGTGTCTCCCTTTGGGGAATAGAACTTTCCCCTCGGGACATCACGTATGAAAAAAGAAAAGCAATAAAGTCGCAGGTCTTACCGATTTCATTGCAGAATGGATGGAGCTACAAAACACGGGACCCCCAGATTTATCGAGGACTTGGACCATGAACTTCGACGGATCCAAGAGATTGGAAGGTGCTGGAGCAGGCGTGATATTAGTCTCACCTGAAGGCGACAAGTTGAAGTATGTTCTGCGGATGACGTTCCCAAACGCATCTAACAATGAAGCAGAATATGAAGCTCTCATACACGGGATGAAGATGGCGAAAGCTTGCGGTGCAACCCGACTGAAAATTTTCGGCGACTCACAGTTGGTAGCACAACAAGTAATGAACCAATGCGACGCAGTCAACGAAAGTATGATAGCATACAAGGAGGTGTACAACGAGCTAGAGAAGCTATTCGATGGTTGTGAAGTAAATCACATCAGCAGGATGAGCAACGATGAAGCCGACGTTCTCGCAAACATCGGGTCACAATGCCTCGCAATCCCTCCAGGTGTGTTCTGGGAAGAGATTAGCGAGAGATCAACAAAGCCAGCAAAAACAAAAAAGGAGAAGAAAGAGAAAACCTCGACTATCACCAAGGACACAGCAGAAGAAGAAGAAGAAGAGCAAGAGCTAGTCATGATGGTGCAAGTCCCTTGGATGCAGGCTTACATATCCTATATCCTAAGGAAAACGATACCCGACGATCCAGTTGAAGCAAGGCGAATAATCAGGAGATCCAAAGCCTTTACGGTAGTAAAAGGGGAGCTGTACAAACGCAGTATCTCGGGTGTGCTACAACGGTGTGTTACACCCGAAGAAGGAAGGATCATCTTAAAGGACGTGCATGAAGGAATATGCGGGCATCACGCAAGTAGCCGAGCCATTGCGGCCAAAGTCTTCAGAGCAGGATTTTATTGGCTCACAGCAATCGAGGATGCGAAGGAAATAGTGCGAACCTGCGATGCGTGCCAAAGATTTGCGGCAAGACCTCACTCGCCAGCAGCAGAACTTATGCCAATCCCACTATCTTGGCCCTTTGCTCAATGGGGTCTCGACATGGTGGGTAAATTGCACAAAGCTTCGCCAGGAGGTTATGAGTATATGCTTGTTGCTGTCGACAAGTTTACAAAATGGATTGAAGCAAAGCCGATAAATTCACCGGACGGCGCGTCAGCGATTAAGTTCGTGAAAAGCATCGTCTTCAGATTTGGAGTTCCTCACAGTATTGTGACAGACAACGGCAGCAATTTTACGTCCAAGGAGTTCAAAGCGTACTGTGCAGAAGTAGGCATTAAATTGAGTTTTGCGTCTGTCGCGCATCCTCAGACCAATGGACAAGTCGAGAAGGCCAATGGCATCATCTGCAACGGCATCAAAAAGCGCCTGCTAGGCCCATTGGAAAAAGCTCGGCATACTTGGCCGGAGGAGTTACAAAGCGTATTGTGGAGTATCCGAACAACACCAAATACGGCGACACAGGAAACACCGTTTTTTGGTTCATGGCGCCAGTCCTGCCGATAGAAATAGAGCACGATTCTCCAAGAGTCACAGAATATGACGAAGAAACTTCGAGAAAAGCTTTGGAGAATGATGTCGATGCACTCGATGAAGCTCGAGACGAAGTCTGTCACGAGTCGCCAAATATCAGCAGGACCTGAAAAACTATCATAGTCGACGATTGCGGCCAAGGTCTTTTCAAGTTGGTGACTTAGTTCTGCGGCTCAACCACGAAAAACTCGAATCACCATGGCTTGGACCCTACATCGTCACGAAGTAATCGAAGGAGGAGCATACGGGATCAAAGACAAGAAGACGAGATTGACGAGCCAAACCCTGGAACGTGGCACGGCTCGGGCGTTTCTACGCCTAGATGACGAAAATATAGTCCTCCTTTGTAAAGCCACAATGTACTGAAAGCCCAGAGTTTTCAGACGCACTCTTTTCCTTGGAGACATAGAGTGGGGCCGGAGAAGGTTTTTAATGAGGCGGACTCGCGGTGCTGCAATATAATAAAGATAGTGGAATTATATATCTTCTTCCCGACAAGATCAGGGGTTTCTCCCCTACATGATACAATATATATACAAACACAGTATCGACAAAAGAAGCACCTTGCCTTGGTAAAAATACCTCGCCAAAATAAAAAGAGATATCGACAAAATAGTGATCAACAAAAAAGCTCGGGGGCTTACACCCGTACAAAATAGTACACAATGTATATTATCTTGCCTTGGGACAACCTCGCATTATAATACACAAGATATTGCAATCAAAACGCCCGGGGGCTTGGCGATAAAAATAAAATACAATGACTTTACAATATAGCTGGTCTATACAGGATATAAATTTCGGAAAAAGTTTCGTCTTCAAGAATTTCCCAATATATTATCTATGGTTAAGTGCTCGTTATTTACAGCACGAGTACTATGCTCAGCATAGCTGCCCTTCACGAAGAATTCGGAATCCATCCGGAGAAGTTCATCCATCATATCTTCGGCAACAGGAGTAACAATGTCATCATATTTGCCGAAGTTTCTTTTCCTCTTCGACATCTTCTCCAGGCACTTCGGGACAACTTGCCCCACGTCTAACTTCGGATAGCAAATTTTTATCATGATCATCGCAAACCTTGCGCCAGCAGCTAGTTGGGCTCGTACAAAGCCGTGGATGCGAGGAGCATCTCGAAATTTGTCCATCAATGCAGGAAGGGTCTCTGGCATCTTATTGCGAGGAAACATGGTACCATAAACCAGAGACAAAGTCCTTGTACAGAAATCAAGATATTCGCGAACCTGAAGTGCACGATCTTGAAATCTCACGATTTGGCGGGTCCGCTCAGGTGTACCCCAAAAAGTCGATCCGTGTTCATGTGCAAGCCGAAGGAGAACATTGGAACGAGCCTCGACACGTTCATCTTCAGTTATAGGATCCAAAAAAGCACCTATTGTTTCATAAAACAATTCAGTGGGCAATAAGGAGGCAAGCAGCAAAGGAAACGAAGAAGCGAGATAAAGACAATGAAACTTACCCGCCATATCCAAGCTAGCATCTGTTAGCAGCTGGAGCATAGAATTCTCTCGAGATGCAGCTGCGTCAGCTTCAGCAACAGCGGCGTCCTTGTCAGTTATGGCATCTTGAGCTTGTTGAAGCGCAATTTTCTCCCTTTCAGAAGATTCTCGAGACTGCTCCATAAGTATAAGCGACTGCTTCTTCACAGACTGAAGTTGCACTCGAAGTTCTTTCAATTCTTCTGTCAGATCCACACTCGAAGAATCATCAAGGTTAACAGGGACAGAAGACTTCTTCGCAAGGGATGAAGGAAAAACTTCGGGAGGATCAGGAATTGGCGAATAATTGTCAAAAATCAACTGAAAAATAGAAAAACGTCGACATCAATCATTGAGACAAAAGTTCGACTTCCATTCATTCTTGTAGTATATACATATCTATTACAAAAGAAGGAACTCCACACGACCTAATCGTCGCCAGGAGCGTTACAGCGACAGTACCAGAAGGAGGAGATAAACTAAAACAAAGCAAAAGAATATGGAACTAGACCTCCGGCCTTGATGAGCTGGGAGTCGAGGGTGGCTTGATCCCGAGATATGCTAAGATTTTCTTTGTGTTGGGTTTGGCTGCCTTAATCAGCGACCTCCACCTCGACTGTTCTATTTGATTGGTGTCGCCAACCTTCATCCAATCAATAGTTTGTCGGCTGTCAGCAACCAGGGCAACAGTGCTTTCGACAGCAACCTTCATGTTTTCTTGGCGCATTTTCAGTCCAAGGTCTTCTGCTGAATTGAAGCTCTTGGCGAGATCAAGGAAAGTTGCGGGTTCCTCTTTCTTTGGGAAAAAATAAGGAAAAAGCCGCGACAATCCTGCTTTGGCCTGATCAATGCCTTCGCGTGCCTCTGATCCATGAACCTCGAGAAATGACAGGGCGTCGAGAAGAGGATCATTGACGGGTTCTTCAAGTTGAAACTCTTGAGCTGTTCTAGCTGTCAAAAAAGAAACTTATTGAGCAACAAACAAACACAGAAAAGGAAATACAAAAAATGATAAGTGTTACTTACCGACGAAGCGGCGACTCTGTGTCTTCAAGCGTTTAAGGATCGCCTCTTCGCGAGCAGATTGAGCGGTTATATGTTCACTCAGCGAAGTTTCGGCATCATGAAGTCTCTTCCGGAGATCTTCGACACCAGCAGCATCAGACTTGGCCTTATCAGCCTCTGCACGAGCACCAACAGCATCTGACTCAGCCTTTTTGCGAGCCTGTTCACTTTGCTCTAACTGTTGAGCAAGTGTGTTGGCACGCTCATTGGCTTCCGCCAGTTTTTCTACCAAGGAAGATAAATATAGTTAAAAATCTCGACAACAAGGGAGCAAAAGAAAAGAAGCAAAAGGAGTAAAGCATTACCTTCAGCTTTACTAGCATATTCACGGTACCCGACAAATTGGGTACCGATGCGAAGAAGATCCTTTATCAAAGGCTGTTAAAAAAAAGGGGGGATAGAAGGAAATGGCGGTATGAGAAAAATATAATGGTACAGAGAAATCAACAAAAGAAAACATAAACAATGACAAGGAAGTTGAGAACTTACATCGTCCAAGAGAGGGTTAGAGGAGCTACTCAATTGGAGAGTAGGCTCCGGGATGATCTCCGTCCTCGCCCTTTTCGACAAAGGAGCTCGGGGGCTTGAAGGAGGAGTAGCAGTGTTGGCATTTTGCCGAGGAGGTGAAGATTCTTCTCCTTCAACTGGTGTTTCCGAGGCAATTAAAGTATGTGACGTACTCGTTCGAGCAGCCACATCAGCGGTTGGTACCTCTTCTTCCTCATCACTGCAAGTAAAATGTCGACAAATATAAGCAGCAAGATAGATACGAATGTTCAAATACAAGGAAAAGATAGAACAAGGACTCACGAACTGATAAGGGTCTCGAGATATGGATCATAAGCTGCCTTTTGCGACGAAGGATCAGTTTCCTCGGGTTTGGAGGTGCCGGAGGCTTCGGCGTCATCCCTTTTCCTTTTGTTCTTCGGGGAAACAGCAGGAGGAAGAGATTGCGTCGACTCGCTGGCTTCAGATTCAACTTCCTTTTCATGGGAAGTCGCAGATTTGTGAGAACCTGCGACTTCACTTTCATGAAGAGAGGAACCTTGATTGTCTTCGGCAACGACAGCTTGTTCTTCGACTTCTCCATCCTCGGGAAGGGGAGGAAGAGAAGACATAGTAGGATGGTTCTGCAAAAATAGCGACAAAAGAAAAAATAGCGAGATATCAATACAGTAAGATGCAGGGAACATTTGGAACAAGATAAAAATTCGAGAAGATAAAAATACCTCGGGGAGAGGATTGGTGGAGCTATATGGTTTCACGCGGCAGGAAGAAGGAACAGGATCTTTCTTATTTAAACTAGAAATTCTTCGAATCAGCTTCTCCAAGTCCTTTGCAGAAAGATCATTGGAGAGCCTATTGGCGTCATTTACACCAGTATATGTCCAAAGGGGATTTTTGCGAGCCTGAAGAGGCTGCACTCTAATTCTAAGAAAGTAGGCAGTGATTTGAACACCAGATAGCTCTTTGCCTCGAGTATTTTGAAGCTGACGAATACGAGACATAAGTGCTTCTGTCGCCTTTTTCTCTTCTTCGGAAGCTTCAGCATCCCAGGCGGCGTTGAATTTGGCATTTCCGTCGAAGGGGACTATGTTGTGCTCCACAGAGTTGGCACTTTCTTCGTGAATATAGAGCCACTTTTTGCGCCACCCTTGGACAGAATCGGGAAATTTGACGTCGAAGTATTCAACATCAGTTCGGACACAAATAACAACGCCACCTATGTTGTAAGTGGCGTTGCGAGAGGCATTGCGACGAAGAAGGAAAATACGTTTCCAAAGAGCCCAATTGGGAGGGACTCCAAGGAAACATTCGCACAGCGTGATGAAAATGGAAATATGGAGGATGGAATTGGGGGTCAACTGGTGTAGTTGAATCCCATAAACAAAGAGAAGGCCGCGGAGGAAATCATGAATAGGGGCAGAAAGGCCGCGGATGAGGTGATCAACAAAACTAACCCGGTACTCCATTGGAGGGTTGGGGTAGCTTTCTTCGCTGGGAAAGCGGATGGCGTCATCTTTCTTCATCAGGCCAAGCTTCTTCATCAGGTTGAGGTCTTGGTTGGAGATTTTGGATCTCTCCCAGTCAAGATCTTCGGCGGCCATTGCGGATTCTGGAGTGCTGTGGCGCGTAAGTCGCGTGCGTGGTGGCATCAACAGCAATGGACAAGGCAATGCTTGAGCGTGCGGAAGACCAAACGGAGTGGGCGCAAGGGAAGTTTTTGAGAGAACAGATGTGCGGCGCAAGCGACGGACTGGACCAAGGTTGAAGAAAGGTTTATATAGGGTTCGGACGAAGCAGTGCACCGTTGGATGAAGAAATCGTGTGGTGAAAAAGGATCTCGTAGATACAAGGGTAAAAAGGTATTTTTACTGAGAAGGAATGGAACAGGCGTTACCGTACGTGCGCCAGGAAAAGCGGAGGACGTGTGTCCCCCACTTGCACGACGTGTCAACGTGGTGAAAAATGGACCCACAAGGCAGAAAAAATCCCAATTATTGACAGAGATGAAGAGAATTTGACAAAGGAAAATATGTCGACAAGAAAAATAAAAAGAGAATGGCGACAGGGTAAAACATTCGAATACTATTGGAGCCTTTGATCAAATACAAGTTTTTGCCCAAATGCTCGGGGGCTACTTTGGAAAAATAGAAAATTTCGAGTATGACAATATAGAAATGGCGAGAGCCTATGACCAAATCCAAGAATTTGTTCATAGCCTCGGGGGCTACTCCCATCGGGAGCGCTGGTCGCGCACCCGATAAATATAAAAATATCGAGAAGGATCATAAATATAGCGGCAAAGGATGCTAATCTGTGGAGCCTACACCCAAGCACAAGTTCTTGGCTGTAGCCTCGGGGGCTACTCCCATCGGGAACGCTGTTCGCGTGCCCGATGAATTTGATCAAAATAGAGAAAAAGAAGTGAGTATATTTCGAGTTACACAGATAACTCTACATATACTCCCATCGGGAAGACAAAATAAAGTCATCAAATATGACTCAATAAAATGTGCTATTCCAAAGGCGAAAAGCACTCGACAATATATTCTCAGAACGCCAAAGTTGCATTTCTGAATGCCGCAAATTTGCGAAGGTAAGACCCCAGATCCGTTCTGCTGGGCGTGGCATCGCCAAAGACTGCGCTCTGCTACTTTTATCCGTATCAACAGATACGAAGAAAAATCCTAACGGACGCGTTAGGGACCCGATAAATTTGACTGGGACTCGACAGAATGGTAAGACCTTAAGCGGCACATGTCGAATTTACACCAGTATCCCGAGATCATGTCCAGGGACGTGATCTTGAAGTAGGTTTTGCGGATTGCCACTAGAGCAGTTAACTAGTACCTGATCCGTCAGATGAACTAGCCCCAACTACCATTATCCCTGTACAATATAAATTTTATGTGAAGGAGTATGGATAAAAGCTCTCGAACAAAAATAAACGGGAGAGATTTTCCCTGACTCTACGATTCAAGCAAAATCTCGGGGGCTACTGACATAGGCACCCCAAATGGGCCTGCCATAGATAGTACCGGGATTTACCGAAGGCCCACTATCCGAAGAATAAGAAGATTCGGGAGCCCAAGATGTATTAAGGAAAGCTAGAGTTGTAATAGGAAGTATTATTTGTAATCTGGCGGGACGAGTTAGAAACCGTCCCGAACTCTGTAACTTGTATACGAAACCCTCGGCTCCACCTCCTATATAAGGGGGAGTCGAGGGACAAAGAAAGGATCGAATCCTCTGTCAACATAACCTAGTTTTCACAATTGTCGAGTACTTTTCGCCTAACCTTCGAGATCTACTTGCCCTCTACTTCTAGCAAAACCCTAGTCTACAATCTGTAGGCATTGACAAGTTAATCCTTTATCACCTGGAGGTCCTCAACGCCGACGCCTCCTTTTTATCGCTGCGGATCGCCGGGCCGAAATGGTCGTCGTGCCGCCGGACTCGATGCCGACAGATCCGCCATGGCCGAGCACGGCCGTGCCTCCCGGACTCGATGCCGACAAGCCCGCCATGGCCGAGCCACGGCGGCGCCGCCTGCCAGCCATGGACAAGCCTTGCTCGCGCCGCCCGCCATGCCGTCCTGGCCGCGTCGTGCGAGCAGCGTGTGGAGTGAGTTGAGGAGGCGAGCTCGATTGAGCTGATGCGTGCACGGCGCGGAGGCTGCTTGGCGAATCGAGGGCTGCCGGCGGGCTTGGGCGTGGGCGGCGACGGCCTCGAGCTGACGAGCACCCGGCGGGCAGGGCGGACGTGCAGCTGCTGGGCAGGGCGACGGCCTCGAGCGACGAGCGCCCTGGTGGGAAGGGCGGACGTGGCTTGGGCGTGGCGGCGACGGCCCGAGCTGACGAGCGCCTGAAAGCGCGCGCGTGGAGCTCTCCTCCGGCGATCCCTCGGCGGCCCCTCGCGCCCCTCTCCTCAATTCTGTCGCCGCCCATGCGGTCGCCCCACGACAGCCGCGCCGCCCTCGCCCGCGACGGCCTGTTCCCGGTGCGCTCCTCCTGCCGCCGGCTCCAAGGCCACCGCTCGTCGCCGGGGCCGAGCGCCGACTGCGCGCGCTCGCCCCTGCTCGTCTGGGCCTTCCGGGTCAGCGGTGATATGCTCTCGTGAGGCGCTCGTCCCGGCCGAGGTCGCGTGATGCGCGTGGCGAGGGCTCGTCGGCCAAGGTCGCTCTGCTGCTGGCCGCGTGCGTGTTGGCGCGGAGGTGTTGGGTGGAACGGAGGCCGCCGGCCGAGCCGGACGGGCGGAGCTGGTTGTTGGCCAACTAGTACTAGTACTAGAGAAGATGAATAGTAATTTGGGTCCCCCCGCTGGGAATATCTGTCCGCGTCTCGAACCGACTAAACAGCCATCGGACGACCCACGCGTCCATTTGGGTCGTAGCGTTGGAGATGCCCTTAAAACCTCGCTGCAAATTTCCGGTGAGTAAGAGGCAAATCATCCTAGGACTAGAGAGAGGGGCCTATTTAAACGAGGACGTTGTATTGCACTAGCGCGCGCGCACTCGCTTCGCTCAATCTCTACGAAAGAGCGCTATTCAAGCGAAGAAGCGAACGTAATAAATGTCAGTCACTGAAGCCTGATGAGGAACAGATTCTTCGGTTATCCGACGGTTGCGATCAGCGAATATTAGATCCAACGGCTGAAATTGTAATCTTTTTGAACTGTGGTTAATTCCAGCTAATCGCGTTTAGATTTGTAATACTCCACAAGAATTTTGTCATTAGTGTGATCTGTCAGGTTAGCAAAGGGCGAGGAGAGGTGGAAGGGAGCTTTTTATGAATAA
This sequence comes from Lolium multiflorum, assembly GCA_030979885.1. Classification (NCBI taxonomy): domain Eukaryota; kingdom Viridiplantae; phylum Streptophyta; class Magnoliopsida; order Poales; family Poaceae; genus Lolium; species Lolium multiflorum. The sequence continues at coordinate 91,688 of JAUUTY010000449.1, forward strand.
ACCCTAAAGCAGTACCTTGCCTCTCTTCTTCCTCCTTGGCAGCGCCGCCGGGACGTTGTTTTTCTCCTCCTCTTGTCGAAACCTTCGCCATGCATCCGGATCCTGACAAGGTGGTATCGACAATCGGCTCTCGGACCTCGGGCTAGCAGCGGCGAAGCCCTCCTCCCTCCCTCCCAAATATACCATCCTCCCACCCACTTCTCTTCGTATCATGGCGGGCAGGACCGGATCGGGGAACTCATCTCGATCTCGAAATTCGTCACGGGATCGAAACACTTGTGAGGCTCCAATCCTTGGATCGCGTCAACAAACCCGGACACTAAGCTCGGCAGCGCTCGAGCGCGGCAACGCCAAGAGCGGGGCGCGCGCGATACGTAGGCGGCCGCCTCCGCAACTACCGAGCGGAGTCCACAGCTTCCATCAACATGCTCACGAACGGATGGGTAGCATGGTGGCGTTGATAGGTGGATGCGGACCAGCATCGACAAGCTCACGCAGCCGAGAGGTAATCTCCAACTCGATGCGCCAGCTCCCTACCTTTGTGACGCCTCCTCCCGAACAAGCTGCATACCCTTTCACCTATTCAGTCTCCACACCACAAGACACACCGCCAAACAAAATCAGCCTCATTCCCACCCACCTAGGACGGCTAACACCAGCCCACGACTGCCACTACCGCCCGAGCACGGGATGCTCGGCGGCATTGGTACGGGAGCGAACCCATCATGTCCACCTCACGACATCATCATGTGACGGATCCAAGTGCAGAACAAATCCCACCACCCAACCCCACTACTACCAGCCTCCGCCTACCTCACAAATCCCTACACCATCGCCACACCTCCACCACCCAACCCAACCCAAATCAAGTCAGCACCCAGCCTGACCACCACAAAACCGGCTACTACACCAACACATGCCATACACCCACAACCATCCCCAAACCAATCCTTCCACAAACCATTTCGGCCGTAGCACACAAACAATGACTTACCTACGTGCACCCCATGTGGAATGCCGATCTTTGCGGAGATGCACCGAAGCAGCAGCTGCGGGTGTGAGGATGTGTTGGTGGTCGATATACATATGGCTAACGAGAGTCAAGTGGGGGAATGGCTCATGTCGAGAGGACAAAGCTAAAACTTGGATCAGTAGTGCTGGGTTGCACTTGCGAACATTAACCTGGCAGGCTGGCCAGGTGTTGATTGATCACTTTACTGATGCAACTGACTAACACGACCTATGGATCAGCTACAAGCGCTCCAAGCAAGCCACTATAGTGAATGCATATATTGATCGGTATGAAGCGGTGGATATGAGATGAAAAGAGGCGTACTTCTGCCACAAGATTTCTTCGTGGATCGATTCACTAGTGGACTTAAAGACGAGTATCAAACATCTAGTCGCGATTGCAAAAACTTTGAAACACTCTTTGTCGAGAAACGTATTGGTATGCTGAAAATATGAATAGGCTTACTACTTCGGATGTGAAAGGCAGCCCCTCCACATGCACGATTTCTCGGTGTACCCACAGCAACAGCAAACCGCGTCTAACTACCAAGGGGCGGTCGCATGAGCCACCAAACAGCTTAATAGAGGACCAGTTGTCTTTGGTATTGCAATGAAAATTTCTTCTTGGGACGAGGATGTCCTCAGGATGCAAAGGCCCTGTTTGAATATGATTGAGCTAACGGTTATGATGAAGAAGAAGATAACCCGAGCCCTGATGATAGATCCTCCTCCACTAGCAATTCAACAAGTTCTGTAGCCCTTCACAGACAAAGCCACGTTCACCACCTTAGGACCTTCTACCACAAACATTGGTCCACGATAAAGTGGCAATGTGCATATCTGCCCGGCCCGACTTATAGTGGCAGTCCAAGTGACTCTACAATCTCACTTCTCATAAATTGATGGAGAGCTGGCGGTGGCACTACTTGGAATCTTTGGCGGCACAAGTACATTCTGGACTTGGCCTTTCTCGAGAAGCATAGATCAATTGTATTATTGAAGAAAAACGATTAAAGTAAGCAGAGGTGGTGGAATGTTATCCTCGGCACATAGCATACAATTGCGCTGCGCGTACGAGGTAAATTTGTATTAGAATTTCAGAATCCTAGAACGAGGGAGCTGATGTCATCGCAGGAGTAAATTGGTTTAAACAACACAATCCAGTCACCTTTGACTTTGTGGAAAAAACTCTCTATTGGTGTCGGAGAAAATACTAATAACATTCACATGATCACAAGAAGAAGTAGAAGAACTAGGCATATCATTTTTAGTTAATTGAATTTGAAGTTGCTCATGTGACTTGGTAAGGGTAGAGAATTCACTTGATTGTAGACTAGGGTTTTGCTAGAAGTAGAGGACAAGTAGATCTCGAAGGTTTCAGCCGAAAAGTACTCGCTGATTGTAAAAACTAGGGTTATGTTGACAATAGATTCAATCCTTTCTTTGTCCTCGACTCCCCTTATATAGGAGGTGGAGCCGAGGGTTTGTAATATACAAGTTACAGAGTTCGGGAGGATTTCGTATCCAACCCGTAAGATTAGTCTATATTTCCTAATACAACTCTAGCTTTCCTTACTAGCATCTTGGGCTTCCAAATCTTCTTATTCTTAGTCCTGGGCCTTGATAAACCACAGGTACCATCTTCGGCGAGCCATTAGGTGATATGCCTATGTCGGCTGGCACAAGGAGCAAGCTGGTTTATTTGTGTGCTATACACAAATGGAGGAAAATCCCACGGGACAACAAATCTGAAACTCCTGTGTCCCGATCTTTGTCAAAGGAACTCTACCTCGTTCAGTGATATATTTGAGGCGCAAAATTGTTACCTCCTCTAGGGAACAGTCACCACATTCCTTTGCGCAGGAAAGCAACCACCAAATATCGAGGCCTTATAGAATGTCTCATGACCGGAAAACTGTGTGGAACAAATTGTTCAGAAATCTTTGAAAAACAAAGAAATCGAGACTCGGTACTAGTCCTTATTCTTCTCCAATTCTGTTGGTCAAGAAAAAGATAAGTCATGGGCTTTAATGCTTGATTTTAGAGGACTCAATGAACGTACAAATTAAGAACAAGTTTCCTATTCCGTGATAGAGGATTTACCGGATGAGCTACAAGGAGCACGCTTCTTTTCTAAGTTTGACCTCAGATCCGGTTATCACCAAATCGTAATGCATTAAGCCGACATTCGTAAACTCGCTTCTCTACTCATTTGGGACATTATGAGTACCGGTCATGCCATTTTACCGTGGCAATGCCCCCCTGCCACATTTCAGCAAATGCACTGACAACACCATTTTTTCCCCATACATCAGGAAATTTGTTCTGTTTTGATGATGCTAGTTCACAGCAAGAACAAGGAGGAACATGTAGAACACCCGTAAATTGTCTCCTGCTATTCAAAGGAACATAAACCAAGGCCAAGCTATCTAAATGCAATTTATAAACCAAGTGCAACACCAAAATATCTATTTCTGGTCAAAGGAGCTGCCAACGATCCTTCCAAAATACAAGATATTGTTAATTGGAACCCCCTTGCATAATCACAGCTAAGTAGGATTTCTCAAGGAATGTTACTAAGGTGCGTTTTATCCCTCACTATGCATTGATCCGCCAGCCCTTGCATCAGGCACTCAAGAAAAACTCTTTTCATGGGGAGTGGACCAACAAGCTGCATTTGAAAGACTCAAGCAAGTCATGTCTCATCCCCCACCGTTGGCTCTACCAAACTTCACTATTCCTTTTGTCCTGGAAATGATGTTTGTGACACAGGCTTGGAGCTATATTGATGCAAGAAGCCAAGCCATTGGCTTATTTCAAACTCGTGCTTTGGGCCCCAAAAATGCAGCTTATGTCATGGTAAGGAAAAAAGAAGCACTGCCATTCTCGGAAGCACCAAAGAAATGGAGGCATTATTTCCGGGCAATAATTGGTAATCAAGATTCCACTACACACTTCAAATACTTGGCAAGTCAAAGATTATTGGAAGGAATCCAAAGACAAGCTCATGCTGAAACTCTTGGAGTTTGATTACTGTGATATACAATACAAGAAAGGCACTCGACAACTCGTCGTATGCTTTATCAAGGAAGTACCAACTCGTGGACTTAGAGGAGGAACAAGGCAAATCGTCAGCACTTGTCGTAGCAAAGTATCTATCATGGACCAATGATATTACCACCCTTACTTGGGTGATGACACTAGTACCAAATTACTACAAGAAGTCACTGTCAACCCCAATTGCCATGCTCATTTTTCGCCTGTGTTGTGGGATTCTCGTATATAAGGGAAGATTGTACATTGGATCCTCTAATGACCTCAAAACAAAGGTATTTGATACATTCCACTCATCAGTCTTTAGAGGACACTCCGGCACCGCAGTAACATATCCAAGCTCAAGCACATTTTCTACCGCCCAAGATGAAACAACATGTGGCTGATCAAATTGCTGTTTACTTACAAATATCCAAAACTGGAAAACCATGTACCTGTGTCTATTGATCCTCCGGATATTCCTAAGCAGAATGGTCCGAAATACATGGACTTTGTGGAAGGATTACCTCTGTCTAAAGGAAAAAATGTGATCTTAGTGTGGTTGATAGACTCATTAATATGCTCACTTCCTTACCTCCTCCGTCTCCATCCATATACCGTGCAACCGGTGGGTAGATTTGTTCATCAACAATATCATAAAACTGCATGGTCCTCCAACAAAGTGATTACCACATATAGGGACAAAGGTTTTCCCCGCAAGCTATGGAAAGAGATCTTCTCATTTTGAAGATATCCCCGCATTTTTCATCAGCATATCATCCAGTAGTCCGATGGACAACCGAGAGGATAAACCAAACATGGAACAAGATTCCGAGGTGCATGGCCTTCCAACAACCAAAGAAATGGATTGAGTATCTCCCCGCCGCTGAATTCTGGTACAATTACGCTACCATACTACCATTAAAATGTCCTAATTTGAGGCATTGTATGAGTATGCCCCTCCTTCGATCGAGCTACTGCACTACACTGCCATCACTATACCAACTCGCATGAACGAGAGAAAATGATACCGACACCGCAGCACAACCTGGCTAAAGCACGTACAGCAAATGAAGAAATATGCTGATCAAAAAGAACTCCCAGACCCTTCTTATTGGGTGACATGGTCTACCTCAAGATGATTCGTCAACGAGAAACAGCTCTAGGCCAAGGAAATCCACTGCTGGCTTCTAAATGGTATGGACCGTTCAAAGTAATTCAAACAAGCAAGCGCGCTACAAGCTGCGCTTGCCGGAGGAACTCGCTCCATGATGTATTCCTATGCTTCACCACCCCAAGAAGCATATTGGTCCTAAAGCCATGCCTTCGCCTAATCTCGCCATTGGTCACTCCTTTAGGTATGATTAAATTTGCACTCGCATATGTCCTACAACGTCGACAAGTCCCAAGGCGTGAGGGCGACTATGATGTGGCGGTACCTGGAAGTGTCGATCAAGTGGGACGGTATGACCGACGAAGATGCAACATGGGAGGACGCCACTTCATCATGAAGACGTTCTCGCGTTCAAGCCATGAGATCCTCGTCTCAAGTGGGGGCAATGTCAAGATCACTATCGAAGCCCGATGAGGAATGTACACTTCGCTTATCCTGGACTGCTGGGTAAACAGACCCAACATTAGATCCAATGGCTGAGATTGTAATCTTTGAACCTGGTTAATTTCGCGCTAATCGCGTTTAGCTTTGTAATACTCTAAGAACCTGTCATTAGTGTGGTCCTGCTCTAGGTTATAAAGAGCAAGAGAGGGTGAAGGAGGCACACTATGAATAAACCCTAAAACTTCTCTGCACTTCTGCCTCTTCTTCCTCATGGCAGCGCCCACTGGAGCGTCCTGCTTTTCTCCCTCTCTGCCGAAACCTTAATCGGCAAATCGATCCCCGACACACAAGCTGCTCAAGAGCAACGGTCCCCTCGCCTCTTCCTCTCGCCTAGTCGGCTTTCCGTCGCTCCTTCCCCACCGCTCCGTCCACGCGGCGCCATGCTCGAGTACGCTCTATAATCGCTCGATCAAGGTTAGGGTTCTCGGATCTGTTGGGGTGGAAGAGTAGTAATCTTCTCTCTGAAAGAATCGAAAGCTGATTTCAGATTTCTGCTTTGGTTTTCGTCGATTGTCACTAGTATGCCAGGGGCAGGAGCCGCATGCTCAAGATATGTGTCGTGCCTAACTGCTAGTGTGGAATCATTATTCAGAGTTCTGTACTTGTTTAAGATGTAGGCTCTATTGTCGACTTGGTCAAGGGGAATGTATCTAGGTCTAGATCCAACAGAATGCGAGTATTTGCTGTTTTAGACCAAAATCAACACAGATTCCTAAGCGATGAGAATGCCCATCCATTAAAAATCTCGGCATAATTACAAGCATGACTTGGTCTTTGTTTTCAAACTTTTCATCAGCGATGAATTCCAGGGAATGCAGTCTGCCAACAATCCCAATCATATAGCTTTTAGATAAGTGCATTTCTAATTCATGAGGCAGGGGTCGATCTTACACATAGTAAGAACAGTATAAATGAATCTGGTATCTAGGGTTAGTCTTGACAGTAGCAGGTTCAGCCGTTCAGGTAGACATTAAGATGGGGCCTGACAGTCTTGCGACCATGCATGGTTTAGTTGGCACTATCTTTTTCGGAGTCTTCAGTCTAAGACTAACAAGCTCGAAAACGACTGCATGGTGTTCATTATTTTGTCTTAAGACTTTCATCTTCATCCAGTAATAATGCCAATTGTTTTGCTTGCTGCTTTCTTCTCTTGAAGCCTGCTTTCCTTGGGAGAACAACCTTGGGATTTTTCTTTTCGAGGGAGTGTGTTTCAGATTTTTTGAAACATGAATTTTGTTCAACCAACTTTGTGCTGAAGTCTGTTGCTATGATCATTTCTTCACATTTATTATGTAATGATTTGTATGTTGTTTGTTTTGTGTGAAATCTTCCCAGGCTTATACTCTGCTTAAAACATAGGTGGGTTTACTTCTCAATGTTATCTATGTTCTGCAGTTGTGAAAGAATTAACAGTCATGTATATGTTCTATCTGCAGCATGCCATATATGGTTTTGCTTATGTTTAATTTGTGTTTAATTTATGTTTTTATATGTTTTTGTTCTGTATGTCGTGGCCTGAAATTGAGAAGTTCTTTTCATTGCTTTTAGCCAAGAACGATGCAAAAAATGCCTATATGCCATCTCTTTACTGAACTCTACTAGAACATTTAAAACACCATTTCACAGCAAACATAGGTTGTACTTAGGAGCATGCATGATTTCAGTTCTGTCTGCTTTTACATGTATTTATTTTATAAAAGTTAATTCTTATGATTGGATTGGACCTAGAAATTTAGCAGAGAGCTCAGTTGGTGTAAACCTTATATTTCCAGTTTAGTTAGCTAATAACAAGTCAATAAAATAAAGGCCTACGATTAACCCCTCAAAATTGTGATAATAACATCTCTGTTATGTACATTACTGGATTTTCTATCTGTTTGTTTGAACTATACATGACATCGTCAAGATAGATTAATCTCAATCATTCTGCTGCAGGCGTAATATTATCCCAATGGGCCTTTACAAGATGGTTGGCAAGCTAATAAGAATCTAAACTATGTCGACTTCAGAAATAAGGAGTGGGAGTGCCTAAGGATTGTAGCATGATGTAAGTCTTGGTTAACTATTTATTTATGACAATGTACATTCATTATTTTT
>JAUUTY010000450.1:0-181212 GCA_030979885.1 Lolium multiflorum
ACAAATCAAAGAGAGCAATAAGCATGCGTAATCATGCGCGGCAAATAAATTAACGGAGGCATAAAAGTGATACAAGAACTCTGGAAGCAATATAAATCATCAAGGCCAATTGACTTTTTGTTCAGTCATATGCATGCGTGAGCATGTGCAAAATCGATATAAATGAATTATTCAGAGGAGGATACCACAATACCATACTTACTTATGAATAAAACAATGCAAACGAACATCCATGACATGCTACTCATATTAATTAATTGGAGCTAAACATGAGAGATCATGAACTACTAGACTTTCTCAAATAACATATACCTCACATAAACAAATAAGCATGCTCACATGGATGAGTATATGTACAAAAATGAAAACAAATAGAGTTCATACCGGCCTCTCACCACAATCCAATTGTTGTAGATCGTCATTATTGCCTTTCACTTGTGTAGCTTGGATAATATGAAATGAAAACCACGCTCCAGCCACCGAAGACCATTGAACTCATGATGAACTTTACAAACCAAAGAAGAACAGCAAATATTTTTGGTGTTTTGGAATTGGAAACAAGAACGAAAGAAAACAAGCAAACAAAGCAAAATCTTTTTGGGTTTTTTTAGCAAACTAACAATAGCAAATAAAGCGAAACAAATGCAAGAAACCAAGATAAACAAATGATGAAGAGAAACAATAGAAATATTTTTGGTCTTTTGTGTTTTAGGAAAGAAACAAAGTGGAAACAAGAAATAGCAAACTAAAAGAAACACAGAAAAGCGAGATGACAGAAATCTGCAAATCCTGACAGTACAATCGAAATTAACAAAAATCTTCCATTGCTCAGCTCAAAAAGTGTTCAACAAATGGAAGTTAGATAACAACCTGGGCACATGCTCAAAAATTGGCAACTCAAAATAACGTTCTGGCTATTTTTATACGAATTTTTTGGTAACAGCCCAGAATCTGTTTTTGGGCAGCACTTCTCCAAATATCATCTCCTTCTCATTAGAAAACCACTCTTAGAAACTAAACAAGTATGTACAAGTATCCAGCAACCATAATATGCAAAGAATGAGTGATGCCGGTATACCTCCCCCAAGCTTAGGCTTTTGGCCTAAGTGGAGTTCATTCCCACCGGTCCCCATGAAGTGGTGTCTCCGTGGTATGACGAAAAACGACCCGGTTCCAGGTATGTGTTGGAGGAAACATCGGGGTATGTGACGGTGCGATCGTAGGAGGGCTCGCGTGTCCTCGGAGTCATCTTCTTCAGGTGAAGTCTTGTATCTTCATATGTTCCTCAACCTCCCCTTTGTTGGCGACCATGATTGCCTGTCAATATTGAACAAACTTGCTAGGGAAGAGGGATTTCCTTCTCATTCCCGTCAGAGGAAACAACATTCTATAGACCATATTATCTATAGTGGAATCAGTAGTAACAAAATGATGACTCTTCATAGCAGCAATATCTAGTCTCCTAGGGGTTAATGGCACATCATTAGAATCAGCAGGAAGTCTTAAATGTGTTAAAATGCGCAGTGCAATAGTTCCTCCAAAAATAGGCCCCCTTTTAGACAGGCGGCGAAGCAATAAAGCAAGATGATAAGATGTCTGTCCAGTAAGTGCAGCAGTCAAGAAAGCAAGATGATAGCTAGAGATATTGCTAGTATTTTCCCTACCAAGAATGCTAGTAGCAATGTAATATGCAAAATATTTAATGAGCGGGAGTTGAATGTTTCTTATCTTCCCACGCGCGCTGAATGATGCGGCAATCATCTTCGGTGATCCCTCGATAGAGCTCAAGCATCTCGAGGGTTGTCATCAATCCTCCTTGCTGTACCTACGGGGGAAATATCCAATGCACGACAAAATTCTTCCAATTCCATAATATAGGATTATCATAGATCTTGAATGCAAATGTACTATCGGCTCATATTGCGTGTTGTGGAATTTGAAGCTCTCAACGAAATTTTGGTGAGCATGAAGTATTGCTCCCTTTCATCTCCCACGTAGGTGGCTAAACCTGCCCTGTTGACAAGGGTAAGAGGTATCCAATATCCACCATTTGTCAGAAAATCATAACATGGGAAGGATGAAGCATTAGGAGCCCCATTGTCCTCCTCGAGCGCGAAGCTAGGCGCGATGATATCCTCATTGTAGGATCGCCTAATCTGAGTGGACGCCCTCGAGGGCCTACCAGTGCTGGTTGTTCCTTTCTTGAACAATTCTCCAAATTTGAATTTCTTCATCTTCCTCTTCTTATATTGAATTGATATGGATCCAATCAAAAGTTTGATATTCTTCTTTAGGCTCATATATAGGACAATCAATGGATCCCACTTTGATGGATTTTCACATTAAAAATTGTATTAACTCCATATACTTTATCAATCCTCTTGGAAGAAGTAGGCAATTATGTTCCTTATCATCAACATTAAAAGTAACCATGCCTTTATTGCAATCAGCCCCTGCAGTATTAAGAAAGGGTCTTCCAGGAATAATGGACATATTATCATCTTAGGGCATTTCCAACACAACAAAATCAGTTAATATCAAGCAATCTTGAGTACTTGAACACGAACATTTTCACATACACCATCAGGAATAGCAGTAGATTTATAGAGGAGTTCATGGGAGGAGTTGGTATCAACTTATACAAATCAAGTCTCTTATAAAGAGAGAAAGGCATTACACTAACACCTGCTCCCAAGTCACACAAAGCAGTTCTAGCATAATTATTCTTGATGGAACAAAGGATAGTTGTATACCTAGGTCTCCAAGCTTCTTTGGAATCTTACCATTAAAGGAGGCGAACATAGTGGAAATCTCCTCATTGGGGAATTTTCCTTTTGTTAGAGACAATATCTTTCATATACTTTGAATAAGGAGTAATTTAATAGCATCGGTCAAAGGGATTTGCAAAATAAGGTTTCATCCAATCACAAAATTTATTATAATGTTCCTCCTCCTTTAATTTTAGTTTCTTAGCGGGAAAAAGGCATTTGCTTTTGAACCCAAGGTTCTCTTTCATTACCATGTTTCTAAGGCAGTAAAATCTTCTTTAGTGTACTTTTTATTTTTAGTACTTTTCAGGTTCTTCTTCAACCTCTTCTTTATCGGGGGAGTATCATCCTTATCATTATCATTATCATGTTCATTACCACTTTAGTTTCAGCATCGAAATAGAAATACTATTAGGATCATTAACGGGTTCGAGAGGATTCTACAACATTCTTATGTTTCTTTTCTTTCTTAGATGGAGCACTAGTTTTAGTTAGTTGAGAATCTTGTTCAACTCTTTTGGGATGTCCTTCAGGATATAGAGGATCTGGGTAGAAACACCACCTCTAGTTGTTACTTCATAAGCATGTTTTCTTTAGAATTATTTCCCGACAAGTCATTTTGCACTTTAGTGAGTTGATCAATTTGAGTTTGAACCATATGAAAATGTTTATCAAGCATCTTAACATCATTGGAGGTTCTCTCCACAATATCATGCAATTCACTAATAGCTCGAGAATTTTCCATTAAATGATTCTCTATTCTCATATTAAAGTTTTCTTGCTTAACAATATAATTATCAAACTCATCTAAGCATTGAGCGGGAGGTTGAATACTGAATATCTTCCCTAGTAAAGCGTTGAAAGTGTACCTCAATCATGGATGAAGGGGGAATTATCTCACATAAATCTTCTATGAGGTAAATTCTTTACATCTTGAGGTTTAATACCCTTCTCTTTAAGAGGCTTCTTGCTTACCTCATATCTTCATCATTTAATTTAATCATCCCCCTCTTCTTCACTATCGATGTGTCGGGGTTGGTTCGGGTGTAGACCAATCATCATGATTCGGCCTATTTTAATAATAATTCTTCGAGCGTCGTGCGGGTTCTTTCTGAAAACACAACCCGACACAACTATCCCGGTATGCCCTAGACTAAATGGTTAGTCCCATTATAAAATATATCAAGTAAATCATGCTTTTCAAATTCATGGTCGGGCTGAGCTCTAATAAGAGAGCAAAATCTCGCCCAAGCCTCGGGCAATTTCTTCTCCATCTTCTGGTCAAAATTATAAATTCTCTGCAGAGCCATATGTTGGCACTAGCAGGAAAGTATTTCGGAAGAAAACATCAAGCAATTCTTTGGACTTTTAATAGAACCGGGAGGCAAATTATTATACCAAGTTTTAGCATCATCCTTTGATGAGAAAGGAAAAAATTTAGAGCAAAATAAATCACGCATCTTAATATCATCGGAGAAAACAAGCCACTAAGAGTAGATAACTCAGTCATGTGTTCATGACACTTTCTTTTTCGTGCCACAAAAGGGTGTTTTTGATGCGCGTAGATGTACACGTCCGTTGGGAACCCCAAAGAGGAAGGTATGATGCGCATAGTGGCAAGTTTTCCCTCGAGAGAGGAAAAGCAAGGTTTATCGAACCAGGATGAGCCAAGAAGCACGTTGAGAGGTTGATGGTGGCGAAATGTGATGCGAGCGCAACAACGAGTTCGAGCGCCAACGTGGTTGCACAACACAACCGTACTTTGCCCCAAGCAGGTGAGGTTGTCAATCTCACCCACTTGGTAACAAAAAGTTAACCGTATTGTGTGGAAGATGATTGTTTTGCGAAAGAAAACGGTAAAACAAGTATTGCGGTAGATTGTATGCGATGTAAAGAATAGGGCCCAGGGGTCCACGGTTCACTAGAGGTGTCTCTCCCATAAGATAAAAGCATGTTGGGTGAACAAATTACAGTGGGACTGACGAATAGAAAAGGGCATAACAATGCATATACATGATATGATAAATATAGTGAGATTTAATCCGGGCATTACGACATTACATAGACCGCCATCCAAGCTGCATCTATACTAAAGTCCACCTTCAAGTTATCATCCGAACCTCATTCAGTATTAAGTTGCAAAGCAACTTGGACAATTGCATTAAGTATGAATTGCGTAATGTAATCGACAACTACATCCTTAGAAATAGAATCAATGTTTTATCCCTAGTACCAACAGCACATCACAACCTTAGAACTTCTGTCCCACCAAGTATCAATGAAGGCATGAACCCACTATCAAACAAAATACCCCTCTTGGAGTTAAGAGCAAAAACTTGGCAGAGCCTCTACTAACGCAGAGCATGCAAGATCATAAACAACACATAAACAATAGATTGATAATCTGTAACATAGTATTCTCTATCCATCGGATCCAGAAAAAACAACACATAGAATTACATATAGATGATCTTGATCGTAGGCAGCTCACAAGATCCAACAATGAAGCACAATAAGGAGAAGACAACCATCCCTAGCTACTGCTATGGACCCATAGTCCGAGGGTGAACTACTCACTCATCGCTCCGGAGCGACCATGACGGTGTAGAGTCCTCCAGGGAGATGAATCCCCTCTCGGCAGGGTGCCGCGACCTCCTGAATCCCCGAGATGGGATTCGCGGCGGCGGCGTCTCGGTGAGGTTTTCCGTACGTGGTTTTTCGCATCCGGGGTTTCGCGACGGAGGCTTTAAGTAGGCGGAAGGGTAGGTCAAGAGGCGGCGCGAGGCGCCCACACCATAGGCACGTGGGAGCCCGACCGCGCCGCCCTATGGTATGGCCACCTAGTGGCCCCATGGAAACTCTCCTTGATTAGCCACGGAAGCTTAAGTGGCAAAATAGGACCACAGGCGTTGATTTCGTCCAATTAGAATATTTCGTTACTAAGTTTACCGAAACCAAAAGCAACTTGACAAGCGGCTCTTCGACCATCTTGTTAATAGGTTAGTTCCGAGAAAATACGTAAATACGACATATAATGTGCATAAAACATGTAGGTATCATCAATAAAGTAGCATGGAACATAAGAAATTATCGATACGTTGGAGCGTATCAGCATCCCCAAGCTTAGTTCTGCTCGTCCCGAGCAGGTAAAACGATAACAAAGATAATTTCTGTAGTGACATGCCATCATAATCTTGATCATACTATTTGTAAACATATGTAATGAATGCAGCGATCAAAACAATGGTAATGACATGAGTAAACAATGAATCATAAAGTAAAGACTTTTCATGAATAGTACTTCAAGACAAGCATCAATAAGTCTTGCATAAGAGTTAACTCATAAAGCAATAAATCAAAGTAAAGGTATTGAAGCAACACAAAGGAAGATTAAGTTTCGGCGGTTGCTTTCAACTTATAACATGTATATCTCATGGATATTGTCAACATAAAGTAATATAACAAGTGCAATATGCAAGTATGTAGGAATCAATGTACAGTTCACACAAATGTTTGCTTCTTAAGGTGGAGAGAGATAGGTAAACTGACTCAACAATAAAAGTAAAGAAAGGTCCTTCAAAGAGGAAAGCATCGATTGTCGTATTTGTGCTAGAGCTTTTATTTTGAAAACATGAAACAATTTTGTCAACGGTAGTAATAAAGCATATGAGTTATGTAAATTATATCTTACAAGTTGCAAGCCTCATGCATGGTATACTAATAGTGCCCGCACCTTGTCCTACTTAGCTTGGACTACCGGATCTTTGCATGCCATGTTTCAACCAAGTGTCACAAAGGGGTACCTCCATGCCGCCTGTACAAGGTCTAAGGAGAAAGCTCGCATTTTGGATTTCTCGCTTTTGATTATTCTCAACTTACATCCATACCGGGACAACATGGACAACAGATAATGGACTCCTCTTAAATGCATAAGCATGTAGCAATGATTATTATTCTCATATGAGATTGAGGATATATGTCAAAAACTGAAACTTCAACCATGATTCATGGCTTTAGTTAGCGGCCCAATGTTTCTTCTCTAACAATATGCATGCTCCAATCATTAAGGTGATAGATCCTTCAGACGAGACGGACATGCATAGCAACTCACATGATATTCAACAAAGAATAGTTGATGGCGTTCCCAGAAGCATGGTTATCGCACAACAAGCAACTTAATAAGAGATAAAGTGCATAAGTACATATTCCAATACTACGATAGTTTTTTAAGGCTATTTTGTCCACTGAGCTATATATTGCAAAGGTGAATGATGGAATTTTAAGGTAGCACTCAAACAATTTACTTTGGAATAGCGGAGAAATACCATGTAGTAGGTAGGTATGGTGGACACAAATGGCATAATTAGTTGGCTCAAGGATTTTGGATGCATGAGAAGTATTCCCTCTCGATACAAGGTTTAGGCTAGCAAGGTTATTTGAAGCAAACTCAGGATGAACAAGTGCAGCAAAACTCACATAAAAAACATATTGTAAACATTATAAGACTCTACACACCGTCTTCCTTGTTGTTCAAAACTCAATCTTAGATATTATCTAGACCTTAGAGAGACCAAATATGCAAACCAAATTTTAGCAAGCTTTATGTATTTCTTCATTAATGGGTGCAAAGCATATGATGCAGAGCTTAAACATGAGCACAACAATTGCAAAGTGTCACATTATCCAAGACATTTAAAATTACTATTTACCAATTCCAACCATATAACAATTTACTTGAAGAAGAAACTTCGCCTTGAACATTATGAGTAAAGCCTAAGGACATTGTGTCCCATCAACGAGCGGAGCGTGTCTCTCTCCCACAAAGTGAATGCTAGGATCCATTTTATTCAACAAAAACAAAAACAAAAACAAACCAGCGCTCAAGTAAAGAACACAAGATGTGGTGAATAAAAATATAGTTTCGGGGGAGGAACCTGATGATGTTGTCGATGAAAGAAGGGGATGCCTTAGGCATCCCAAGCTTAGAAGAAGCTTGAGTCTTCTTAGAATATGCAGGGATGAACCACGGGGCATCCCTAAACTAAACTTTCCTCCTCTTGATCACAGTATATCATACTCCTCTCTTGACCCTTGAAAACTTCCTTCACACCAAACTTCAAGCAAACTCATTAGAGGGTTAGTGTACAATTAATAATTCACATGTTCAGAGGTGGCACAATCATTTTTTACACTTCTGGACATTGCATAAAGCTACTGGACATTAATGGATCAAGAAATTCATCCAACATAGCAAAAGAGGCAATCACGAAATAAAAGGCAGATCTGTCAAAAACAGGAGCAGTCCGTAAAGACGGATTTTAAAATGGCACCAGACTTGCTCCAAAATGGAAAAACTCAAAACTAATGAAAGTTGCGTACATATCTGAGGATCACGCTCGTAAATTGGCAGATTTTTTCGAATTTTCTACAGAGACCTGTACCCAGATTCATGACAGACAGCAATGCTGTTTCTGCGCAGCGATCCCAAATATAACATCAACTTTGACGCAGAAACTTTACTTGGCACAAAAACATGATAAGGAGAGGTTGCTACAGTAGTAAAAAACTTCCAAGACTCAACAAAACAAAAAATTACTGTAGTAAAAACATGGGTTTGTCTCCCATAAGCGCTTTTCTTTAACGCCTTTATCATTAAAGTGCAAATCAAGTAACATAAAGTAGAAGCATCAACATCATAATTTGTTCTAATAATAGAATCAAAGGCATTCATTCTCTTTCTAGGAAGTGTTCCATACCTTTCTTGAGTAAATTGATATCTAATATTACCTTCCCTCATATCAATAACGGCACCAACGGTTCGAAGAAAAAGTCTTCCCAACACAATAGGACAAGATGCATTGCATTCGATATCCAAGACAACAAAATCAACGGGGACAAGGTTATTGTTAACCGTAATGCGCACATTATCAATCCTCCCCAAGGTTTCTTTTTAACATTATCGGCAAGATTAACATCCAAATAACAATTCTTCAATGGTGGCAAGTCAAGCATATCATAAATCTTTTTAGGCATAACAGAAATACTTGCACAAAGATCACATAGAGCATTACATTCAAAGTCATTGAATTTCATTTTAATGATGGGCTCCCCACCATCTTCTAACTTTCTAGGAATAGAAGTTTCAAGTTTTAGTTTCTCTTCTCTAGCTTTTATGAGAGCATTTGTAATATATTTTGTAAAGGCTAAATTTATAGCACTAGCATTAGGACTTTTAGCAAGTTTTTGTAAGAACTTTATAACTGAAGAGATGTGGCAATCATATCTAAATCATTATGAGCTGCAGCAATGGGATCATTGTTCCCAAGGTTGGAAAAAAATTTCAGCAGTTTCATCACAAGCAGTTTCAGTAGTTTAGCAATTTCAGGCAGTTTGTACGCTTTGCACTAGGAGTAGTAGCTTGCCAACACAATTATTTTACCATTGATAGTAGGGGTGCAGCAACATGTGAAGAATTAACATTACTAGTGGTGGTAATAGTCCAAACTTGCTTCATTATTCTCTTTAGCTAGTTTTCATTTTCTTCTCTATCCCACCTAGCATACAATTCAGCCACTAATCTTATATTCTCATTAATTCTAACTTGGATGGCATTTGCTGTAGTAGTAATCTTATTATCAATATCATTATTAGGCATAACTTTCAATTTTAAAAGATTAACATGGGAGGCAAGTCTATCAGCTCTAGAAGCAAGAATATCAATTTTATCAGCTTTTCCTCAATAGATTTGTTAAAAACGGTTTGTGTAGTAAATTCTTTAAGCATAGCTTCAAGACCAGAGGGTACTCCTATTATTGTTGTAAGAATTCCATAAATTACCATAACCATTACCATTAGCGGAAGGATGGCCTATAGTTATTACCGAGTTGTTCCTATAAGCATTGTTGTGAAATTATTATTTTTGAAATTCACATCAACATTTCCTTCTTGAGCAGAAGCTAAAAGGAACATTATTTGGATCAACATTAGGTTCTACATTCACAAGCATAGACATAATCACATCAATCTTATCACTCAAGGAAGAGGTTTCTTCAAAGAATTTACCTTCTTACCTTGTGGAGCTCTTTCCGTGTGCCATTCAGAGTAATTTACCATCATATCATCAAGAAGTTTTGTAGCCGCCCCCAAAGTGATGGACATAAAGGTACCTCCAGCAGCTGAATCCAATAAATTTCGCGAAGAAAAATTTAGTCACGCAGAGGGTTTGGATGATCATCCAAGTAATTCAATCCATGGGTTGGGCAATTCTTTACGAAGTTTCATTCTCTCCCATGCTTGAACAACATGTTCATTATCTAGCCAAATTCATTATGCTCTTCTCAAAGATGTAATTTTAGCGGGAGATAATATCTACCAATAAAAATATCCTACTTAGTCCATGAATCAATACTATTCTTAGGCAAAGATAGCAACCAATCTTTAGCTCTTCCTCACTATAGAAAAGGAAACACTTTCAATTTAATAATATCACCACATCTACATCCTTATACTTTTGCATTTCACAAGTTCCAACAAAATTATTAGATGGGCAGCAACATCATCGGAACTAGCACCGGAAAATTGATCTCTCATGACAAGATTTAGTAAACCAGGTTTAATTTCAAAGATTCTGCTGTAGTAGGAGGTGGAGCAATAGGTGTGCACATGAAATCATTATTATTTGCATTTGAGAAGTCACACAACTTAGTATTTTCAGGGGTATTCATTTTAGCAACGATAAATAAAACAAACTAGATAAAGTAAATGCAAGTAACTAATTTTTTTGTGTTTTTGATATAGAGAGCAAGGCAGTAAATAAAGTAAAACTAGCAACTAATTTTTTTGTGTTTTGTTTAGGTGCAACAAATAAAAGTAGTAAATAAAATAAAGCAAGACAAAAACAAAAGTAAAGAGATTGAGAAATTGAGGCTCCCCTTGCGTGTCTTGATCACCGAGCAACGAGCGCGGAAAACGAGGCTTGATGCGCGTAGATGTACACGTGCGTTCAGGAACCCCAAGAGGAAGGTATGATGCGCACGGTGGCAAGTTTCCTGAAAGAAACCAAGGTTATCGAACCGAGGAGGAGCCAAGAAGCACGTTGAAGGTTGATGGTGGCGAAATGTGATGCGGCGCAACAACGGACCGGCGCCAACGTGGAACTGCACAACACAACCAAGTACTTTGCCCCAACGAAGCATCGGTGAGGTTGTCAATCTCACCGGCTTGTTGTAACAAAGGATTAGTATTGTGGAAGATGATTGTTTGCGAAGAAAACGGTAAAACAAGTATTGCAGTAGATTGTATCGATGTAAAGAATAGGAGGAAAGGGGTCCACAGTTCACTAAGTGTCTCTCCCATAAGATAAAAGCATGTTGGGTGAACAAATTACGATTGGGCAATTGACAAATGAAAAGGGCATATGATGCATATACATGATATGATAAATATAGTGAGATTTAATCAGGGCATTACGACAAAGTACATAGACCGCCATCCAAGTGCATCTATGCCTAAAAAGTCCACCTTCAGGTTATCCGAACCCCATTCAGTATTAAGTTGCAAAGCAAGAGACAATTGCATTAAGTATGGTGCGTAATGTAATCGACAACTACATCCTTAGACATAGAATCAATGTTTTATCCTAGTGGCAACAGCACATCACAACCTTAGAACTTTCTGTCACTGTCCCAGGTATCAATGAAGGCATGAACCCACTATCGAGCATAAATACCCCTCTTGGGGGTTAAGAGCAAAAACTTGGCGAGAGCCTCTACTAATAACGGAGAGCATGCAAGATCATAAACAACACATAAACAATATATTGATAATCACCATAACATAGTATTCTCTATCCATCGGATCAGACAAACACAACATATAGAATTACATATAGATGATCTTGATCATGTTAGGCAGCTCACAAGATCCAACAATGAAGCACAATAAGGAAGACAACCATCTAGCTCTTGCTATGGACCCATAGTCCGGGTTGAACTACTCACTGTCCCACTGGGAGGCGACCATGGTGATTGTAGAGTCCTCAGGGAGATAGTCCCCTCTCCGGCAGGGTCTTGGAGAAGCGATCTCTGAATCCCCGAGAGATGGGACCCGTGACGACGGCGTCTCGATGGGTTTCGTGCCATTGGCTCTCGTGCGGGGTTTCGCGCGGAGAGGCTTTAGAAGTAGGCGGAAGGGTAGGTCAAAAGGCGGCGCGAGGGCCCACACCATGGGCGCGCGGCCAGGGCTGGGCCGCGCCTATGGTGTGGCCACCTCGTGGCCCCACTTCGACTCTCCTTCGGTCTTACGGAAGCTTCGTGGCAAATAGGACCACAGGCGTTGATTTCGTCCAATTAGAGAATATTTCGTTACTAGGATTTAAAAAAAAAAACCAGCAACCGGCTCTTCGGCATCTTGTTAATAGGTTGGTTCGAGAAAATCGTCATGACGTATAATGTGCATAAAACATGTAGGTATCATCAATAAAGTAGTAGCATGGAACGCAAGAAATTATCGATACGTTGGAGGCTGAGTATCGGTGTTTTATCATTAATAGCTATATGAGATAGATCAAGAGAAAAATCATAATCTTTATCCTTAATGTTTATAGGAGATGTGGCAAATTTAGGATCGGGAGATAGTTTATCTAACAGCATGTTCCGCAAGCAACTTTTTAATTTTTCTTGCATCGGTAGTAGCATTGCATTTTCAATAAAATCATCATCAAGCTCCACATAATCTTCATCAAGATCATCACTAGAATATTCAACAGACTCAGGTGAATTAACAGGTGTGGCAGCATTTTCATTAGGAGTTTCAGTATTTTCAATTTGCCTAGACCTAGCAATTGTAGCATCTAGAAAAGATCCTAACGAACCATCATTATCAAACACAGCAGAAGCATCATCACAATTATGAGAGGAATTTTCAGATTCAGCGAAAGTACCAGCATTTGAAGCTTGTGGTGGGTGACAAGTTTACTTATCACGGATGGTGAATCAAGAGAAGCGAGAGGTACTAAGAGTTGTACCTTTCTTGTAGTGGATGGTAATATGGCGATCTTGGTATGCGAGGTTTACCATGATGGAGAATTTGCAGCGAACAATATCAATCAAAGTGAACTTCCAAATAAAGTATGCTCCCAGAGCAACGAGCGCGAGAAAATAGTCTTGATGACCCATAAGTATAGGGGATCGCAACGGTCTTCGAGGGAAGTATTACCCAATTTATTGATTCGACACAAAAGGGGAGCCAAAGAATACTTGTAAGCCTTAACGGCGCCGAGGTTGTCAATTCAGCTGCACCTGGAAACGGAACTTGCTCGCAAGAGTTTATAAGTAGTAACAGTTTTATGGCGGTAGGAATAGTGAAATAACGACAGCGGTGAAATAAAGACATCGGTAGTGATTATAGTAAACAGCGGGATTAAAATACTGTAGGCACGGGGACGGATTAACGGGCGTTGCATGGATGAGAGAAACTCATATAACAATCCAAGCAGGGGGCATTTGGAGATAATAATAAAACGGTATCCAAGTACTAATCAATCGTAGGCATGTGTTCCATATATAGTCGTACGTGCTCGCAATGAAGACTTGCACAACATCTTTTGTCCACCAGCCGGTGGCAGCCAGGCCTCTGGGGAAACTACTGGAAATTAAGGTACTCCTTTTAATAGATGCGGAGCAAAGCATTAACACTCGTGAACACATGTGATCCTCGCATCACTACCATCCTCGGTTGTCGATTTAAACACTTCGGGGCCATTGGTTTCGGACGGCGACATGTGTATACAACTCCGGTAAGATCATAAACAACGAATATCTTCATGAATCAATAACATGTTGAGATCTGAGATCATGGCACTCGGGCCCTAGTGACAAGCATTAAGCATAACAAGTTGCAACAATATCATAAAAAGTGACATCTACGGATACTAGGCACTATGCCCTAACAATCTTATGACTATTACATGACCAATCATCCAATCCCTACCATCCCCTTCAGCCTACAGCGGGAATTACTCACACACATGGATGGGGAAACATGGCTGGTCGATGGAGAGCGTTGGCAGTGATGGCGGTGAAAGATCTCATCAATTCCGTCCGTAGTCCAGAACGGAGACTTCTGGCTCCAGAGACGGAGTTTCGCGATGTGGCGGCTCTCGGAGGGTTCTCTACACAGCGACCCGACTTAAGGTCGTTTTAGGTCGAGGCGAATCGTAGTCCGAAGGAGGGCGTCGGAGGCCGGCCAAGGGGGCCACACCATAGGGGCGCGCGGGCCCCCTAGGCGCGCCGCCTTATGGTGTGGGGCCTCGGGCCTCACCTTACTTGTCCCTTCTGGCTCCGTCGGTGTTCTGGGGAAAATGAGACGCCCGCAGAATTCCAGGGATTTTCCCGAAAGTTGGTTTTCTGCACAAAAACGTCAGAGCAATTCTGCGCGAGCGTTAGTCCATGTTAGTTGTATCAAAATACACAAATTAGAGGCAAAACAATAGCATAAGTGTTCGGGGGAAAGTAGATACGTTTTGGACGTATCAATCCTCTACCGCGGTGAATCCTCTAAAATTGCGATCTAGAATGCTCATTAAGGTGATGAAGTTCATAATATGACCCAAGTCCAGATTGATAATTGCAAAAGCTAGAGCATGCATTCGCGAATAAAAATTTGGGGATTGGAGGAGAAAACGTGCCATGCCGATGAGTGAAGAATCGAATAAAAAAGAATGAAATTGGAGATCTGATGGAGTGGGTTTTAGTTTGGAGGACGAAAGAGAGGAGTATGTGAGAATTTTTGGGAGTTGCTTCCCTATTTCCTTCATTTATGGCTCCCCAACGCGTGAATGCAGGCGCATCCGCTCGTACCGAGTGCTGTACATTCTTTGCTTTGCGTGAGGCGGCTCCTTGTGACGGTAAAGCACACGTCCGTGGGAACCCAAAGGAAGGTATGATGAGTACGGCAGCGAGAGTTTTCCCTCGGTAAGAAACCAAGGTTTATCGAGCCCATTAGGAGATGAAGGCCACGTGAAGGTTGTTGGTGAAGGAGTGTAGTGCGGCGCAGCACCGGTGATTCCGGCGCCAACGTGGAACTTTCTCCACAACACAATCAAACTACTTTGTCCCAACTTAACAATGAGGTTTTCAACCTCACCGGCTTGGCGAAAACAAAGGATTAAACGTATGGTGTGGAGAATTATGTTTAATCGCAGAAAGAGAATAATGATTGCATTAGATTGTATTTCAGATGTAAAAGAATGGACCAGGATCCACAGTTCACTAGTGGTGTCTCTCCAATAAGATAAATAGCATGTTGGGTGAACAAATTACGGTTGGGCAATTGACAAATAGAGATGCATATACATATCATGATGTCTACTATGAGATTACTTAGGGCATCACGACAAAGAACATAGACCGCTATCCAGCATGCTTCTATGCCTAAAGTCCACCTTGAGGTTAGCATCCGCACCCTTCCAGGTATTAAATTTACAAACTAGCAGACAATTGCATTAAATGCGTGCGTAATATAAACAATACAAATATCTTTAGACAAGCATTGATGTTTTATCCCTAGTATGTATCACATCCACAACCTTAGGGGTTGTTCTCCAGGTTCAATGGAGACATGAACCCACCTCTCGCATAAATACTCCCTCTTGGAGTCACAGTATCAACTTGGCCACTACTAGCAACCGAGAGCATGCAAGAACATAAATAACACATAGTAGTTATAATCAACTTGACATAGTATTCCATATTCATCGGATCCCAACAAACACAACATGTAGCATTACAAATAGATGATCCATGACCATGATAGGCAGCTCACAAGATCTAACATGATAGCACAAGAGGAAGACAAACTCCAACTCTTGCTATGGACCGGGTTCGAGGATGAACTACTCACGCATCGATCCGGAGACGGGCATGGTGATGTAGATCCATCGATGTCTAGGGTGCTTCTATTCTTGTAGGCAGTGTTGAGCCTCAAATGAGAGGTTTATAAACTAATGACAAGTTTTCCCTTAAGTGGATCACCCAAGGTTTATCGAACTCGGAGGAAGAGGTCAAAGATATCCCTCTCAAGCAACCACAAAAACCACGATACAAGAAGTCTCTTGTGTCCCCAACACACCTAATAACCTTGTCAGATGTATAGGTGCACTAGTTCGGCGAAGAGATAGTGAAATACAAGTAGTATGGATGTATATGAGTGGTAATAGAAATCTGAATAAAATATGGCAGCGAGCAAACATGCAACAGAACAGTAAATAAGCGGTGATTCGATGTTTGGAAACAACCTAGGGATCATACTTTCACTAGTGGACACTCTCAACATTGATCGCATAATAAATAATAACTTCTTCTCATTTGTGCTACATACACTATTTTGTTGGATGACAAACACCATTAGATTTATTAATAGGGCTACAAAGAGCACCTCAATCTTAAAGATATGACGCGCAGCATTCGGCGTTCGTATTTAAATAACCTTAGAGCATAATAGATCTTTGCAAAATAAGCCGAGAAATAACATAGCGCACACACTGTCCACATTACCCTATGAAGGGAATAGATCCCATCAATACTATCATAATGATAATTAACTCCACAACCTACAAGAGATCTTGATCATAGCCTACGGCAAGAACCACACGTACACACTAGCACCTTTACACCATGCGGGAGGAATAGAATAGACTTCTTTAATAACATCACATGAGTAGCACATAGACTAGTAGCGATGCAAGCTCATATAAATCTCAATCATGTAAAGCAGCTCATGAGATCATTGTATTGAAGTACATAGGAGAGAGATTAACCACATAGCTCTGGTACAGCCCTTAGCCTCGAAGGAGAACTACTCCCTCCTCATCATGGGAAGCAAGCATTGATGGAGATGGCGGTGAAGATGGCGGTGGTGTGGTGGAGAAGCCTTCCGGGGGCACTTCCCGGGCCCGGCGGCGTCTTGGGAGCAGGCCTCTGTCCCCCGGATCTTGGCTTCGCGATGGCGGCGGCTGCGGAATTTTCTCGTATCGTGGCTTATGTTTTAGGGTTTTCGCGCCGGGGCTTTATATAGGCGAAAGGGCAGCTCGGAGGGCACAGGGCCACGGACAGAGCCCACGCCCAGCGCCGCCCTGTGGGGTAAAGGCCCCCTAGCACCCCTCTGGTCCCTCTTGGTCTCTCTGGAAGCTTCCGGTGAAAATAAGGTATTGGGCGTTGATTTCGTCAGATTCAGAATATTTCCTTACTAGGATTTACGAAACCAAAAACAATGAACTCGCACTTCGGCATCTCGTCAATGGGTTAGTTCCGGAAAATGCATCAAAACGATATAAAGTGTGAACAAAACATGTAGGTATTGTCATAAAACAAGCATGGAACATCGGAAATTATAGATACGTTGGAGACGTATCAAACATCAATAATGTGGCATGGAACATAAGAAATTATCGATACACAAATAATTTATGAGACCATCTTAATCTTGATCAACATTATTAGCAAAGCATATGACATGAATGGAGTGATTCAAAGCAATGATCTATGGTTTGCTAACAAATAGATGACATATAGCAAAACTTTTCATGAATAATACTTTCCAAGACAAGCATCAAAAAGTCTTAAGAGTTAACTCATAAAGCAATAAATTCAAAGTAAAGGCATCGAAGCAACACAAAGGAAGATATAAGTTTCAACAGTTGCTTTCAACTTTCAACATGCATATCTCATGGATAATTGTCAACATTGAGTAATATGATGAATGCAAATAAGCAAGTATGTAAGAATCATGCACAGTTGACACAAGTGTTTGCTTCTAAGATGGAAGAAGTAGCTGACTCAACATAAAGTAAAAGACAGGCCCTTCGCAGAGGGAAGCAGGGGTTAAATCATGTGCTAGAGCTTTTCAAGTTTTGAAATCATATAGAGAGCATAAAAGTAAAATTTTGAGAGGGGTTTGTTGTTGTCAACGAATGGTAATGGGTACTCTAACTACCTTATCAACCAGACTTTCAAGAGCGGCTCCCATGAAGGACATTATCTCTACCAGCAAGGTAGATCATCCCTCTTCTCTTTTGTTTACACATGTAATTTAGTTTTATTTATTAGATGACACTCCCCCCAGCCTTTTGCTTACACAAGCCATGCTAACTCCTCGGGTGCCTCCCAACATTCACATACCATGGAGGAGTGCCTATTTTAAATTTAAGTTGCTTACTGATAAATCAGACCAAAACATGTGAAGAGAATTATTAATGCAAGTTAATTAATTGGCGCTGGGACATTGACAGCTCTTTTGCAAAATTATTGGATAAGCGGATGACCACTAGTCCATTGTGAAAGTACGCTGAGAAGTAAATGACAAGATCGAAGGATAAAATTCCACATACTTCCTCATGAGCTACTAAAACATTGACACAAATAAAGGGTAATATCAGCTTTTGAATTGTTTAAAGGTAGTACATGAAGTATTTACTTGGAATGGCAGGAAATACCCCATAGTAAGTGTGATATGGTGGACACAAATGGCATAGGTCTTGGCTCAAGGTTTGGATGCACGAGAAGTATTCCCTCTGAGTCGAGGCTTAGGCTAGCAAGGTTATTTGAAGCAAACACAAGTATAGACGGTACGGCAAAACTTACATAAGAACATATTGCAAGCATTATAAGACTCTACTGTCTTCCTTGTTGTTCAAACACTTTACCAGAAAATATCTAGACCTTAGAGAGACCAATCATGCAAACCAAATTTCAACAAGCTCTACAGTAGTTCTCCATTAATAGATTAAACTACATGATGCAAGAGCTTAAACATGATTCATGAGAGCTCAAAACAATTGCCAGGTATCAAGTTATTCAAGACCATATGAAGCATTTTCTGATTCCAACAAAATAACAACAAGTGAAGCGATCAACTTTCGCCCTTGAACATTAAAAGCATAACGAAGAACACTAGTGTTCATATGAAAAAGCGGAGCATGTCTCTCTCCCACACAAGGATGGCTAGGATCTAACTTTATTCAAACAAAACAAAAATAAAAGCACAGACGCTCAAGTAAAGTACATAGATGTGATCGAATAAAATATAGTTTCAATAGAAAAGGCTTGATAAGTTGATGAAAGGATGCCTTGGAATCCCCAAGCAAACAACGAGTCTTCTTGAAATATCTGGGGATGAACCAGAGGGCATCCCCAAGCAAGAACTTTCACTCTTCTTGATCATATATCATCCTCCTCTCTTGACCCTTGAAAACTTCTGCCACACCAAACTTCAAGCAAACTCATTAGAGGTTAGTGCATAATCAAAATTCACATGTTCAGAGGTGACACAATCATTCTTAACACTTCTGGCCATTGCACAAAGCTTCTGAAAGTTAATGGAACAAAGAAACTCATTCAACATAACAAAAGCGGCAATAAATGAAATGAATCTGTCAAAAACATAACGAGTTCGTAAAGGCAGAATTTGCAGAGGCACTTAGCACTCAGGATGGAAAAACTCAAAACTAATGGCGTACGTATCGATCACACACGTAAATTTGCATATTTTTTGATTTTTACAGAGACTTCTCTGCGAATTCGTGGAGCAACAATCTTTGTTTCTGCGCAGCAATCCAAATCTAGCATCAACTTTACCATAGAGACTTTACTTGGCACAAAAACATGATAAGGAGAGGTTGCAACAGTAGTAAACAACTTCCAAGACTCAACAATACAGTAAATAAAATAAAACACATGGGTTATCTCCCAAGAAGTTCTTTCTTTATAGCCATTAAGATGGGCTCAGTAATTGTAATGATACTCTCGAAAGAAAGAAGAGTTGAAGCAAAAGAGAACATCAAGAAGCAAATTTTAAAACACATTTAAGCCTAACCCACTTCCTATGAAAAGGAATCTTGTACACAAATAAATTCATGAAGAACAAAGTGGCAAGCATAGAAAAGCAACACAAGCGCAATTTCAAGATTCTCAACATAAAGAGGGGAAACTTAATATTAAGATGCATATAACCATGTTTCCCTCTCTCATAATAACTTTCAGTAGCATCATGAACAAACTCAACGATATAACTATCACATAAAACATTCTTGTCATGAGCCACATGCATAAAATTATTACTCTCCACATAAGCATAATCAATTTTATTAGTTGTAGTGAGAGCAAATTCAACAAAGTAGCTATCATTATTATTCTCATCAAGTGTAGGAGGCATAGTATAATCATAATAAAATTTACTCTCCATAGTAGGCGGCACCAAAAGGCCACTATCATTGTAATCATCATAAATAGGAGGCAAAGTATCATCAAAGAAAATTTTCTCCTCAATGCTTGGGGACTAAAAATATCATGCTCATCAAAACCAGCTTCCCCAAGCTTAGAATTTTCCATATCATTAGCAATAATGGTGTTCAAAGCGTTCATACTAATATCATTGCTACTAGCATGCAAATAAGATTCCATAGGTTTTTTAATTTTTCGCATCAAACCATCCATGTCTTAAATCAGAAAATAGAATAAGAAGCTCCTTGTTGTCTTTCCATTATGCCTTACTAGTGTAAACAAGAAACCAAAGATGCAATTAAGGGATCTAAAGGAAATAACCTCGAGCACTTACAACGGCACGAGAAAATAACTTAGTTACCTGGGCCCGGAGTATGAGTGCCTTTTGCCTTTCCTCCGGCAACGGTGCTAGAAAATAGCTTGATGTCTCACGGGTGCTTCTATTCTTGTAGCCCAGGTGTTGGGCCTCCAAGAGCGGAGGTTTGTAGAACAGCGGCAAGTTTTCCCATGAAATTCACCCAGGTTTATCGAACTCGGGGAGGAAGAGGTCAAGATATCCCTCTCAAGCAACCTGCAATCACGATACAGGAAGTCTCTTGTGTCCCCAACACACCTAATACACTTGTCAGATGTATAGGTGCACCTGTTCGGCGAAGAGATAGTGAAATACAAGTATTATGGATGTATATGAGTGGTAATAGCAATCTGAATAAAATATGGCGGCGAGTAAGCAACAGAACAATAAATAAACGGAGATTCGATGTTTGGAGACAGGCCTAAGGATCATACTTTCACTAGTGGACAATCTCAACATTGATCGCATAATAAATAACTTCTTCTCATTTGTGCTACATACACTCTTTGTTGGTTGATAATGAGCACCATTCGTTGTGTAGGGCACAAGAGCACCCCCAATGCCGGAGTTAACAAGCGCCACAACATTCAGCATTCATATTTAGTAACCTTAGAGCATAATAGACCGTGGAAATAAATGAGAACTAACATGGCATTTTCTGTCCATTCACTCACTGAGAGGTAAAATCATCTATTCTGCTGCAACAATCATTAACTCCACAACCTGAGATCATGATCATAGCCCTACGACAAGAACCACACGGTGCACACATAGCACCTTTACACCATGCAGGAGGAATGAACTACTTTAATAACATCACATGAGTAGCACATGAACTAGTAGTGATACAAGCTCATATAAATCTCAATCATGTAAAGCAGCTCATGAGATCATTGTAATGAAGTACATAGGAGAGAGATTAACCAATAGCTACGGTACAACCCTTAGCCTCGAGAGGAACTACTCCCTCCTCATCTTGACGTTGCGTGTTGAGATGTGCGTGAAAATCAAGTCGTGTGATGACCAGAGCCTTCCCGTCCAGCCATCCTGAGCAGAGACTCGTCCCAGATCTTGGCCAGGAGTGGGCTGGAACACTGACTGTAGTGGCCATGTTTGAGGTTTTCACGTGGGGGCTTTATATGGCGAAGGAGCTGGCCTGGAAGGGGTCTGAGCCACAGTTCTGTGGAGGCCATGCATGGCGCTGCTCTATCAGGTGGGCCCCCTAGCACCTCTGTTCCCTGTGAACACTGCAAACTGGTGAAAATAAGTGTGAAGGAGAAAGCCAGGTTTGTGGAACCAAGAGGCATCTTCCACTTACTGGTTAGGCACAAACGGCAGGAAAGCGGGTGACCT
Organism: Lolium multiflorum; assembly: GCA_030979885.1. Taxonomy (NCBI): domain Eukaryota; kingdom Viridiplantae; phylum Streptophyta; class Magnoliopsida; order Poales; family Poaceae; genus Lolium; species Lolium multiflorum. The sequence goes on from JAUUTY010000450.1 coordinate 21,753, forward strand.
TGACTCAGTCAGCGGGTTGATTGGAAGAACCGTCAGCATTCTCAGTGTGTTCACTTGTGGGACATGGCTGCTGACAGCTGAACATCAGGAAATTACGTGTTCACAGGCCTTCATCCCACTCAGTGAGTGATTCCTCCTGGCGGGTTGCAGGAACGTCTTGGGCCCTGAGATGGAGTTGACGACCCAGACCCAAGTGTCTGATTCCTTCTGTTGTCAATGAAGTCTTGGCCTCCCAGGCGAGATTTTATAAACATTGTAGTTTTGTAGTGGATTACGGAGTTTATCGAACTCGGGGAGGAAAGTCAAAGATATCCCTCTCATGCAGCCCTGCAACCACAAAGCTTGTGTCCCCAAGACACCTAATAGGTGTACTAGTTCGTCGAATGAAATGCAAGTGGTATGAATGAATATGAAAGCGATAATACGGCGCGAAAAATAGCTTGCGGCGTACGATTATTAGGCTAGTAATATTGTAGGAAGTAAACAGGCAGTAGTAACGTAGACGTATGTGATAAAAACCGGTAACAAGCAGCGATAGCGATATTTAGGAACAAGGCCTAGGATTGAACTTTCACTAGTGGACACTCTCAGCATTGATCACAACAGAGTAGATAAATGCATACTCTACACTCTCTTGTTGGATGATGAACACATTACGTAGGATTACACGAACCCTCAATGCCGGGGTTAACAAGCTCCACAATTCAATGTTCATATTTAAATAACCTTAGAGTGCATGAAAGATCGAAACGAATAAAACCAAAGTACTAACATAGCATGCACCTTTGTCACCTTCCCAAGCATAGGAGGGATAGTCCCATCAATACTATCTGTATGATTAGCCATAATCCCAAGAGATCATGATCCTGCTGTCAAAGTACTGTTGGATGCCTTTGCCATCTTTAACCCCGTGATGGGATAATGCCACTATCCTGTATGATGCCTTAGTCAATTCAGCATTCTATATGCATTTACAATGCCAAGATACAAACAGCACTTCACTATGCCATTCATAACGGTGAATAAGTACTACGTGAAATATAGCCTAAGAACCCCACACGACACACTTGTCACCTTTACACACGTGGGACAGGGAGTCTCCAGAGATTAAAACTCACTTGACTAGCTAGCATAATGACATCTAGATTACAAGCATCATCATATGAATCTCAATCATGTAAGGCAGCTCATGAGATTATTGTATTGAAGTACATAGGAGAGAGATGAACCACATAGCTACCGGTACAGCCCCGAGCCTCGATGGAGAACTTCTCCCTCCTCATGGAGCGGCGGCGGTGATGAAGATGGCGGGAATTGGAGATAGCCAGCGGTGTCAGTGAAGCACTCAGGGCACTTCCCCGTCGGCGGAGTGGAACGAGAGACTCTGTCCCCCGAGATCTTGACCCCTTGATGGCGACGCTCGGGTGGATTCTGTGGGTTTATTCTCTAGTAATAGGTTTTTCGCGACGGAGGCTTTAAATAGACGAGGCGGCGCGGGAGGGTCGAAGGGGCGACGACACCGCTAGGGTGGGCGCGGGCCCAGCCACACAGGCGCGCCACCCTATCATGCAGGCACCAGAGTGACTCTACGTGTAGCTCTCGGGTGTTACGGACGCCCAGGGCAAAGTAGGAACACGAGGCGTTGATTTCGTCCGATTACGAGAATATTTAGTTACTAGGATTTCTGAAACAAAAACAACAGAAAACGCGCTTAGGTATCTTGTTAATAGGTTAGTTCGAGAAAATGCCGCGAATATGACATAAAGTGTGCATAAAACATGTAGATATCATCAATAATGTAGCATGAACACAAGAAATTGCTCGATACGTCGGAAATATCAGCATCTAACTTAGTTCTGCTCGTCCCGAGCGGGGTAAGCGATAACAAAGATAATTTCTTAAGTGACATGCCATCATAAGCTTGATCATATTGTAAACATATGAGATGAATGCAGCGATCAAAACAATGGTAATGACATGAGTAAACAAGTGAATCATAAAACAAAGACTTTTCATGAATAATACTTTCAAGACAAACATCAATAAGTCTTGCATAAGAGTTAACTCGTAAAGCAATAATTCAAAGTAGAGGTATTGAAGCAACACAAAGGAAGATTAAGTTTCAGCGGTTGCTTTCAACAGCAACATGTATATCTCATGGATAGTTGTCAATGTGAAGTAATATAACGAGTGCAATATGCAAGTATGTAGGAATCAATGCACGGTTCACACAAGTGTTTGCTTCTTGGGATGGAGAGAAATAGGTGAACTGACTCAACATAAAGGTAAAAGAATTGTCCTTCAAAGGAAAGCATCGGTGCTATATTTGTGCTAGAGCTTTTATTTTGAAAACATCAAGAGAGCATAAAAATAAAGTTTTGAGAGGTGTTTGTTGTTGTCAACGAATGGTAATGGGCACTCTAACCCCCTTGCTAGACAAACTTTCAAGAGCGGCTCCCATTTTATTTATTTTTGGGTGGCACTCCTTCCAACCTTTCTTTCACAAACCATGGCTAACCGAATCCTCGGGTGCCTGCCAACAATCTCATACCATGAAGGAGTGCCTTTTATTTTAGTTTTATTTAGATGACACTCCTCCCCACCTTTGCTTTCTCAAGCCATAGCTAACCGAATCCTTCGGGTGCCGTCCAACAATCACATACCATGGAGGAGTGTCTATTTTTGTTAATTAATTTGGGACTAGGAATCCCATTGCCAGCTCTTTTTGCAAAATTGTTGGATAAGCGGATGAAGCCACTAGTCCATTGGTGAAAGTTGCCCAACAAGATTGAAAGATAAACACCACATACTTCTTCATGAGCTATAAAACATTGACACAAATAAGAGGTAATAAATTTTGAATTGTTTAAGGTAGCACTCAAGCAATTTACTTTGGAATGAAAGAGAGAAATACCGTGTAGTAGGTAGGTATGGTGGACACAAATGGCATAGTGGTTGGCTAAAGGATTTTGGATGCATGAGAAGTATTCCCTCTCGATACAAGGCTTAGGCTAGCAAGGTTTATTTAAAACAAACACAAGGATGAACCGGTGCAGCAAAACTCACATAAAAGACATATTGTAAACATTATAGGAATCTACACCGTCTTCCTTGTTGTTCAAAACTCAATACTAGATATTATCTAGACCTTAGAGAGACCAAATATGCAAACCAAATTTTAGCAAGCTCCATGTATTTCTTCATTAATAGGTGCAAAGTATATGATGCAAGAGCTTAAACATGAGCACAACAATTGCCAAGTATCACATTATCCAAGACATTTTACCAATTACTACATGTAGCATTTCACGTTTCCAACCATTAACAATTTAACGAAGAAGGAAACTTCGCCATGAATATTATGAGCTAAGAACACATGTGTTCATACGAACCAGCGGAGCGTGTCTCTCTCCACACAAGGATGAACTTATTCAGTGAACTAAGATAACAAAACAAAAATAAAAAAAGCACAAGAGACGCTCCAAGTAAAGTACATAGATGTGAGAGTGAATAAAAATATAGTTTCACTAGAAGAAACCTGATAAGTTGTCGATGAAAGAAGGGGATGCCTTGGGCATCCCAAGCTTAGATGCTTGAGTCTTCTTAAAATATGCAGGGATGAACCACCGGGGCATCCCAAAGCTTAGACCTTTCACTCTTCTTGATCATAGTATATCATCCTCTTCTATTGACCCTTGAAAACTTCCTTCACACCAAACTTCAAGCAAACTCGTTAGAGGTTTAGTGCATAATCAAAAATTCACATGTTCAGAGGTGACACAATCATTCTTAACACTTCCTGGACATTGCACAAAACTTCTGAAAGTTAATGGAACAAGAAACTCATTCAACTTAACAAGCGGCAATGCGAAATAAAAAGGCAGAATGTGTCAAAAACAGAACCAGTCCGTAAAGACAGATTTTAAATGGCACCAGACTTGCTCAAACGGAAAAACTCAAAAACTAATTAAAGTTGCGTACATATCTCTTAGGATCACGCTCGTAAATTGGCAGATTTTTCGAATTTTCTACAGAGACCTGTGCCCAGATTCGTGACAGACAGCAATGCTGTTTCTGCGCAGCGATCCCAAATATAACATCAACTATAACATAGAAACTTTACTTGGCACAAAAAACATGATAAGGAGAGGTTGTTGCTACAGCAGTAAACAACTTCCAAAACACAAATATAAAACAAAGTACTGTAGCAAAATAACACATGGGTTATCTCCCAAGGAGTTCTTTCTTTATAGCCATTAAGATGGGCTCAACAGTTTTAATGATGATGCTCTCATAAGGATGAGAGTTGAAGCAAAAGAGAGCATCAAGAGGCAAATTCAAAACACATTTAAGTCTAACATGCTTCCTATGCATAGGAATCTTGTAAATAAACAAGTTCATGAAGAACAAAGTAACAAGCATAGGAAGATAAAACAAGTGTAGCTTCAAAAATTTCAGCGCATAGAGAGGCATTTTAGTAACATGAAAATTTCTACAACCATATTTTCCTCTCTCATAATAACTTTAAGTAGCATCATGAGCAAACTCAACAATATAACTATCACAATAAGCATTCTTATCATGAGTCTCATGCATAAAATAATTACTACTCCCAACATAAGCATAATCAATTTTATTAGTTGTAGGAGGAGCAAATTCAACAAAGTAGCTATCATTATTATTCTCATCATCAAATATAGGAGGCATAGTATCATCACAGTAAATTTTCTCCTCAGTGGCAGGGACTAAAAATATCATGCTCCATCAAATACCTTCCCACAAGCTTAAATTTTCCATAGCATTAGCTGTAATTGCATTCATACTAATAACATTGATCCTATCATGTAAATAAGGTTCCATAGGTTTTTTAATTTTCGCATCAAACAATTCTAAATTAGGAAAAAGATTAAAAAGCTCACCAATTTTTTTGTTTTTTTCCATTATGCCTAACTAGTGAAAATAAAAACAAGAAACAAAAAGATGTAATTGCAGGATCTAAAGGAAATAGCTTCGAGCACACACACAATGGCGCAGAAGAATACATTACCTGGAACCGAATTATGAGTGCCTTTTACCTTTCCTCCCCGACAACGGCGCCAGAAGAAGTGCTTGATGTCTCACAGGTGCTTCTATTCTTGCTGAAACGATGTTAGACCTCAAACGAGAGGTTTGTAGAGCAACTGACAAGTTTCCCTTAAGTGGATTACCCAAGGTTTATCGAACTCGAGGAGGAAGAGGTCAAAGATATCCACCTCAAGGCAACCCTCCAACCACAAAGCAAGAAGTCTCTTGTGTCCCCAACACACCTAATAGATGTACTAGTTGAGCGAAGAGATAGTGAAATACAAGTGGTATGAATGAATGATGACCCACAACGGCGCGAGAAAATAGCTTACTGGCGTGCTGTTGATAGTAATAGTGTAGGAAGTAAACAAGCAGCGGTAGTAACACGACGATGTGTGCTTGATAAAGCATTAACAAGCAGCGATAGCGATATTTAGGAACAAGGCCTAGGGATTAGACTTTCACTAGTGGACACTCTCAACATTGATCACATAACGGAATAGATAAATGCATACTCTACACTCTCTTGTTGGATGATGAACACATTGCATTAGGATTACACGAACTCTCAATGCGTAGGAGTTAACAAGCTCCACAATTCAATGTTCATATTTAAATAACCTTAGAGTGCCAGAAAGATCAAAATTTGACTAAACCAAGTACTAACATAACATGCACAACATTGTCACCTTCACGCTTATGTAAGAGGAATAGATCACATCAATACTATCATAGCAATAGTTAATTTCATCTACAAGGAATCATGATCATAGCATAAACCAAGTACAAACACGGATGCACACACTGTCCATTACATCGATGCGGGAGAATAAAAACTACTTTAATAACATTGCTAGAGTAGCACATAGATAAATTGTGATACAAAACACATTGCAATCATAAAGAGATATAAATAAGCACTTCACTCGCCATTCATAGCAGTGAATAAGTATTTGAAATATAGCCACAGAGACCCACACGGTGCACACCACTGTCACCTTTACACGTGGGACAAGGAGTCTCCGGAGATCACATAAGTAAAACTCATTGATTAGCATAATGACATCTAGATTACAAGCATCATCATATGAATCTCAATCATATAAGCAACTCATGAGATTATTGTATTGAAGTACATAGGAGAGAGATGAACCACATAGCTACGATAGTACGGCCCCGAGCCTCGATGGAGAACTACTCCCTCCTCATGGGAGGCGACAAGCGGTGATGAAGATGGCGGTGGAGATGGCAGCGGTGTCGATGGAGAAGCCTTCGGGGGCACTTCCCCGTCCGGCGGGGTGCCGGAACAGAGCTCCTGTCCCCAGGTCTTGGCTTCGCGCGATGGCGGCGGCTCTGGATGGTTTGTGGGGTTTCGTCCTCCGTAATAGGGTTTCGCGACGGAGGCTTTAAATAGAGCGAAGAGGCGGCGCGGGAGGGTCGAAGGGCGCGACGACACCATAGGGTGGCGCGGGCGCAGCCCTGGCCGCGCCATCTGGGGCCCACAGGGCGCTCCTCTGGTGGCTCTCGGGTGTTGGATGCTTCCGGGCAAAATAGGAACCTGGCGTTGATTTCGTCAGTTCCAGGAAATGTTCGTTAAGTTTACGGCAAAGCAGGCTTGAGAGGCGGCATGACATCTTGTTATTAGGTTAGTTCAGGAAAATGCACGAATATGACATAAAGTGTGCATAAAACATGTAGATATCATCAATAATGAGCATGGAACATAAGAAATTATCGATACGTGAGAGACGTATCAGCGCGTCTACGGAACTTTCCGTATCGTGGCTCACGGTACTAGGGTTTCGCGACGGAAGGAATAAATGGCGAAAGAGAACGCGTCGGGGGTGCTCGAGGCCCACCCCATTGGCGCGTGGCGAGGGCCCCACCGCGCCGCCATGTGGTGGGCGCCTGGCCCTCGATACGTCTCAAACGTATCTATAATTTCTTATGTTCATGCTACTTTTATGACAATACTTGAATGTTTTATACATACTTTACAGCATTATTATAAATTTTCCGTACTAACCTATTAACAAGATGCCGAAGTGCCGGTTGTTGTTTTTGGTTTTTGGTTTTTGAAATCCTACAAAGGAAATATTCTTGGAATTGGACGAAATCAACGCCCGGGGTCCCACTATTTTTCCACGAAGCTTAGGACCGAAGGGATAACGAGGCGGCGCGAGGGGCCCATACCATAGGGCCGCGCGGCTAGAGGGGGCTTCGCGCCGCCCTATGGTGTGGGTCCCTCCCGCCGCCTCTGACCTACCCTTGCGCCTACTTAAAGCCTTCGTCGAAGAAACCCCAGTACCGAGAGCCACGGCTTGAAAAACCTTCTTGAGACGCCGCCGCCAAATCCCATCTCGGGGGATTCGGGAGATCACCTCCGATCCTACCGGAGAGGGAGATCATCACGGGAGGCCTCTACATCATGCCCGCCTCAGGATTGATGCGTGAGTAGTTCATCCTTGGACTATGGGTCCATGCGTAGTAGCTAGTTGGTTGTCTTCTCCATGTGCTATCGTGTTTAGATCTTGTGAGCTGCCTAACATGATCAAGATCATCTATTTGTAATGCTACATGTTGTGTTTGGTGGGATCAGATGAATCTAGAATACTATGTCAGTTGATTATCAATCTATCATATATGTGTTATTTATGTTCTTGCATGCTCTCCATTTATGATGAGGCTGCAGCAGATGTCTTGTAACTCCAAGGGAGTATTTATGCTCGATAGTGGGTTCATGCCTCCATTGAATACGGGACAGTACAGTGAGTTCTAAGGTTGTGGATGTCTTTGTTACTCTTTGTTCTTTCTGAGCTCAAACACCATCTTCCTCCGATAACTTAATCCTTTGTTTCGGCAAGCCGGGTGAGATTGACAACATCACTATTACGTTGGGGCAAAATATCTTGATTGTGTTGTGCGGGTTCACGTTGACGCCGGTTTCAACCGGTGTTGCGCCTTTCTGTCCTCCACAACAACCATCGCGTGCTTCTTGGCTCCCTAAGTTGAGCCAACCTTGGTTCATCTTGGAAACTTCTTTCTTTGTGCACATCATACCCTCTTGGGGTTCCCGACGGACGTGTACATCTACGCGCATCAAGTAATTCTGGGCGCCGTTAAGTGGAATCAAGACAGCTGCAAAGAGGAGTCTCCCATCAATCTCTTTACTTTGTTTTGTCTTGCTTTACTTTATTTTATTCTTGTCTTGTTTGCTTTATATCAAAAACACAAAAAAATTAGTTGCTTTACTTACGTATTGTTACTTGCTTTATATCAAAACACAAAAAATTAATAGTTACTTGTCTTGTCTTTATTCTATTTGCTTAGTTTACTTTATTCTGTTTTGTTATGAATACCTCTGAAAATACTAAGTTATGTGATTTCACTAAGCACAAATAATAATGATTTTATATGTGCTCCAATTTATCCACACCTTTCTTTAGCAATGAGATTCTATGAAATTAAACACCTTTCTTGAATCTTGTTATGAGAGAGCAATTTTCTGGTGTTAGTCTTGTGATGCTGTGCCCATCTTAATAATTTTGTTGAACTTTGTGAAATGCAAAAGTATAAAGGATATAGATGGTGATATTATAAAACTGAAATTGTTTCTTTCTCATTAAGAGGAAGAGCTAAAGATTAGTTGCTTTCTTTGCCTAAAAATAGTATTGATTCATGGACTAAATGTAAAGATGCTTATATTAGTAAATATTATCCTCTGCTAGATTATATCTTTTGAGAAGTAGCATAATGAATTTTTTAAACAATTTGATAATGAACATGTTGCTCAAGCATGGGAGAGAATAAAAACTCTTTGGTTAAAATTGCCCAACCCATGGACTGACTACTTGGATGATCATCAGCCTTTGCATGCAGGATTGAATTTTCCTCGAGGAACCTATTGGATTGGACTGACTACTTGGAGGTACTTTTATGTCCTGTCACCTTGAGCGCCGCAACAAAGCTTCTTGATGATATGATGATCAATTACTCTGAATGGCTGTTATCACCACTCCACAAGGTAAGAAGGTAAAATTCTGTCGAAACCTCTTCTTGGGTGATAAGATTGATATTATGTCTATGCTTGCAAATGGTAGATCTCATATTGATCCTAATAATGTTCCTTTAGCTTCATTGGTTGCTCAAGAAGAAAATGTTGATATGAATTTCATTAAGGATAATAATTTCAACAACAACTATAGGCCATATCCTTTTAATAATGGTAGTGGTTATGGTAATTCTTATGGTTGATCTATTTTGCCTAATGAGGAAAAGATTAGAAATTGAAAGAACTACTAAGAGCTTTATGCAGTAGCAATATGAGCAAAATCAATTGTTTACTAAAACTATGAATGAACAATCTACCTTGTTGAAAAATATAGGAAATCAACTTGAAAATTTGCATGTGAAAATTTCTGGTTTGCAAACTAAACTTACAAATGCTGAAAATCGAAACTCATATATGTCTGAATCACAATCTTCCTTAATTAATAAAATGGCTGCTAAACCTGAGGATAATGATACAAATTTTTCTGCTACAGCAAATGCCATCCAAGTTCGAATTAATGATAATATTAGAATGTTGGCTAATTGCTAGGTGGGATAGAGAAAGAAAAGAAAAACTTGCTAAAGAGAATAACGTAGCTAAAGTTTGGACTATTACCACCACTAGTAATCTTGATTCTTCACATGTTGCACCTCCTACTATCAATAGTAAAATAATTGGTGTTGGCAATGTTTCTACTCCTAGTGCAAAGCGTACAAAATTACCTGAAACTGCTGTTTGTGATAAAACTGCTGAAATTTTTCAAAATATTGGTGACAATGATTCATTGTTGTAGATCATAATGGTTTAGATTTTGATGATTGTCACATCTCCGAAGTTATAAAGTTCTTACAAAAACTTGCTAGAAGTCCCAATGCTAGTGCTATAAATTGAGCCTTTACAAAACATATTACAAATGCTCTCATTAAAGCTAGGGAAGAGAAATTAAAACTTGAAGCTTCTATTCCTATGAAGTTAGAAGATGGTTGGGAGCCCATCATTAGAATGAAATTCAATGATTATGAGTGTAATGCTTTATGTGATCTTGGTGCAGTATTTTCATGCCTAAGAAAATTTATGATATGCTTGACTTGCCACCATTGAAAAATTATTTATTTAGATGTTAATCTTGCTGATAATGTTAAAAAAGAAACCTTTGGGGAGATTTGATAATAATAACCTTTTGTCACAGTTGATTTTGTTGTCTTGGATATTGAATGCAATGCATCTTGTCCTATTGTGTTAGGAAGACCTTTTCTTCGAAGTTGGTGCTGGTATTGATATGAAGGAAGGTAATATTAGTATCAATTTCCTCTCAAAGAAGGTAGGGAACACTTCCCTAGAAAGAGAATGAAGTTGCCTTGTGATTCTATTAGAACTAGCTATGATGTTGATGCTTCTTCTCTTGATGTTACTTGATTTGCACTTCTGCGCCTAGGCTGAAGCGTTAAAAAAAGCACTTCTTGGGGAGATAACCCATGTTTATTTTGTTATTATGTTGAGTGTTGGAAGTTGTTTACTGCTGTAGCAACCTCTCCTTCTCATGTTTTTTCCAAGTAAGTTTCTATGTTAAAGTTGATGCTAGATTTGGATTGCTGCCCAACAGCATTCTTGTCTGTCACGAATTAACGCAGATCTCTCTGTAAAAAAATCAAAAAAAAATGTCTGCTTCGTCGGGCTCCTCAGATATGCTTGCCCAACTTTCATTAGTTTTTGAGTTTTTAGGTTGAACATTAGGTGCCCACACCAGAATTCGTCTTTTCTGGCTTGTCACCATTTTTAGCGAGATTCTGCCTTTTATTTAGCATTCTTTGCAGCTTTTGCTATGTTGAATGAGTTTTCTTTGTTCATTAACTTTCGGAAGCTTTTGTGCAATGTCTAGAAGTGTTAAGAATGGTTATATTACCTCTGAATATGTGAATTTTTGATTATGCATAACCCCTCTAATGAGTTTGCTTGAAGTTTGGTGTGGAGGAAGTTTTCAGGGTCAAGAGAGGATGATATGATATGATCAAAGAGTGAAAATCCTAAGCTTGGGGATGCCCCGTTGGTTCATCCCTGCATATTTTAAAGACTCAAGCATCTAAGCTTGAGGATGCCCAAGAGCATCCTTCTTCATCGACAACTTATCGGGTCCTTCTAGGTAAACTATATTTTTATTCCATCACATCTTATGTTCTTTACTTGGGCGTCGGTTTGCTTTTATTTTGTTTTGGTTTGATTAAAGTTGGATCCCATCATCCTTATATTGGAGATATTACGCTCCGCTTTTTCATATGGAACACTTGTGTTCTTAATTGTGCCTTAATGTTCATGGCGAAAGCTTATTGCTTCATTAGATTGCTATTTGGTTGGAATCAGAAAATGCTGCATATGGTTTGGCAATTTGGCAATTGTTTGAGCTCTCATAGATCATGTTTAAGCTCTTGCATCGCGTTTAATATATTAATGAAGAACTACCGTAGAGCTTGTTAAATTTGGTTTGCATGATTGGTCTGTCTAAGTCTAGATATTTTCTGGTATAGTGTTTGAACAACAAGGAAGACAGTGTAGAGTCTTATAATGCTTGCAATATGTTCTTGTGTAAGTTTTGTTGTACTGTTCATACTTGTGTTTGCTTCAAACAACCTTGCTAGCCCGAACCTTGGAGGAAATGCTTCTCGTGCATCCAAACACCTTGAGCCAAAACCCATGCCATTTTGTGTCCACCATATCTACCTACTATGTGGTATTTTTCTGCCATTCCAAAGTAAATTACTAGAGTGCTACCTTTAAAATTTCATTCCTTTATCTTTGCAATATACAGCTCATGGGACAAATAATAGCTTAAAAACTATTGTGGTGATGAATATGTAGTTATGTGTCTTAGTTCTTTAAGTTGCTTGTTGAGCGGTAACCATGTTTCTGGGGACGCCATTAACTTTTTACCTTTGTTGGATATCATGTATGCTATGCATGTTCGTCTTGTCTGAAGTAAGTGCGATTTCATGATCAAATGGTTTGAGTATGCATATGTTAGAGAAGAACATTGGGCAGCTAACTAAAGCCATGTCATGGTGGAAGTTTCAGTTTGGACATACAATCTCAATCTCTTATGAGAATATTATTTGTTGTTGAATGCTTAGCATTAAAAGAGGAGTCCATTATCTGTTGTCTATTGTTGTCCCGATATGGGTGTCTAAGTTGAGAATAATCAAAAGCGAGAAATCCAGTACGTGCTTTCTCCTTAGACCTTTATACTGGCGTCCTTAGACCTTGTGACACTTGGTTGAAACATATTATGCAATAATCCGTGATTTCCGAGCTGATTAGGACAAGGTGCGAACACTATTATCTATGCATGAGGGTTGCAACTTGTAGGAAGTATTATCACATAACACATATGAATTATTACCACCACCGTTGACAATTGTTTCTATGTTTCAAAACAAAAGCTCTAGATAAAAACAGTAATCCATGCTTCCCTCTGCGAAGGGCCATTCTTTAACTTTGTTGAGTCAGTTTACAAACTTCTTTCTATCTTAGAAGCAAACACTTGTGTTAAGTGTGTGCAGTGATTCTTACATGTTTACTTATTACACTTGTTATATTACTCTATGTGACAAATATCCATGAGATATACATGTTACAAGTTGAAAGCAATTGCTGAAACTTAATCATCCTTGTGTTGCTTCAATGCATTCTACTTTGAATTTATTGCTTATATGAGTTAGCTCTTATGCAAGTCTCGTTGATACTTGTCTTGAAAGTGCTATTCATGAAAAGTTTTGCTATATGATTCATTTGTTTTAGTCATTATCTTTGTTAGCAATCTTTGTTTCAGATCACTCCATTCATCTCATGCTTTACAATAATGTTGATCAAGATTATGTTGGTAGCATGTCATGAGAAATTATTTGTGTTATCGTTTACCTACTCGAGGCGAGTAGGAACTAGCTTGGGGATGCTTGATACGTCTCAAACGTATATATTCTTATGTTCCATGCTACTTTATGACTAATACTTGAATGTTTATACATGCTTTACAGCATTATTATACATTTTCAGGCATAACCTATTAACAAGATGCCGAAGTGCCGATTCCTGTTTTCTGCTGTTTTGGTTTCGAAATCTAAAGTATTCAGGAATTGGACGAAATCAACGCCCGGGGGTCTATTTTCTGAAGCTTCCGGAACCGGAAGGATAGCAAGTGGGCAGCAGTGCCCAGCACCATAGAGACGCGTGACCGAGAGGGCCGCGGCAGCCTATGGTGCTGGGTCCCTCGCCGCAGCCTCTGACCTACCCTTATGCCAAAGCAACCGTCGCGAATACCCTGTCTGAGAGCCACGATACGGAAAACCTGCCAGAGACACCGGCCATCAATCCCATCTCGGGGGATTCGGGAGATCGCCTCAGGCACCCTGTCGGAGAGGGGAATCATCAAGGAGGACTCTACATCACCATAATCGCCTCCGGATTGATGCGTAGGTAGTTCATCCTTGGACTATGGGTCCATAAAAGTAGGCAAGTTGGTTGTCTTCTCCGCATGTGCCTTATCATTGTTTTAGATCTTGTGAGCTGCCTAACATGATCAAGATCATCTATTTGTAATGCTACATGTTGTGTTTGGTGGGATCCGATGAATCTAGAATACTATGTCAAGTTGATTATCAATCTATCATATATGTGTTGTTTATATGTTCTTGCATGCTCCATTGCTAGTAGAGGCCTTGGCCAAGTTGATACTTGTAACTCCCAGAGAGGAGTAGTTATACTCGATAGTGGGTTCATGCCTCCATTGAATGTGGGATCTGACAGTGGGTTCTAAGGTTGTGGATGTGCTGTTGCTACGGGATAAAACATCAATGCTTTGTCTAAGGATATTGTGTTGATTACATTACTCACCATACTTAATGCAATTATCACATTTACGACTTAATCTTGCAGGAGGGGGTGCGGATGTAACCGAAGGTGGATTGTTAGGCATAGATGCATGCTGGGCGGTCTATGTACTTTATTAAATGTCTACTGATTAAATCACATGTCAATCATCATTGGTATGTATTGAATCTTTATTTGTCAGTTGCCCACCTGTAATTTGTTCACCCGCATGTTAGTTATCTTAGTGGAGAGACACCACTAGTGAGCTTGTGGACCCGGTCCATTCTTTTACATCTGAATACATTCTCTGCAATCCATGTTCTTCTTTGTTCTTTGCAAAAAAATACCATCTTCCACTCGATACGCTTAATCCTTTGTTTCAGCAATCGGTGAGATTGACAACCTCCTTGTTTCGTGCGTTGGGGCAAAAATATCTTGATTGTGTTTTGCGGAGTTCCACCAATTGGTATGGTTTCTTTGGTGTTGCCTTTTCCCTCCTCTGTAACATTCATGTGCTTCTTGGCTCCTCTCTAGTTCGATAACCTTGGTTTCATGCTGAGGGAAACTTGTCTTTGTCTGTGTCCTGCCTTCCTCTTGGGGTTCCCAACGGACGTGTACATCTACGCGCATCACTCTCTTCGTCTCCTCTTCGGTGTTCTGGAAGCCTCCGTGGAAAAGCCGGGTATAGGCTTTGTTTACGTCCAATTAAAAGTATTTGTAAACTAACTTTAAATCAAAACAGAGAAAACATAGGCCAGCACTTCTGACATCATGTAAGTTGGGTAAAATGCATAAAAACATTTATAAAGTATGATAAATATGTCAAACTATCAGAATAACGTAGACGTATAGTCGTTGGAAGCATCAAACATCGACATTATAGTATAGATGATAATCAGATGAAGTAATTTTCAGTAGTAGCCTCTGGGCAATCTCAGTCATTATATTATGAACGTGTAAATCAGTGAAGTAATTCAAATGATGAAGTATGATTTATCATGAAATGAAAATGAATAATTAAATCATCTGCAAGTCTACAAAAGTTTCAGAATATTACAAAGTCCTTCCTTGACCCCTTTTATGATGGTGGTGCACTGGTGCAGCTCAGCCACTGATTCTGGAGCGCATCAAGTAGTGTCATTTATGAGCACTAATTGTCATAAATAGATATAAACATGTAAGAATCGGTGCACACAGTTTACAGTGTTTGCTTCTAAGATAGAAAGAAATAGGTAAACTGACTCAACATAAAAAAGTAAAAGTTCGCGAGGGAAGAGGGATTACTCATGTGCTAGAGCTTTTTATTTTGAAAACATGGAAACAATTGTGTCAACGGTAGTAATAATTCATATGGGTTATGCATAAACCCCCTATAAGTTGCAAGCCTCATGCATCGAATACTAATAGTGCCCTTTTTGTCCTAGTTAGCTCGGTTTCCATGGATTATCATTGCATTACATATGTTTCAACCAAGTGTCACAAAGGGGTACCTCTATGCCACCTGTATAAAGGTCCAAGAAGATAAATCGCACTTGATTTCTCGATTTTGATAGATCTCAACTTAAGGACATCCATACCGGAACAACATAGAAAAAAGATAATGGACTCCTCTTTTTTAATGCTTTAAGCATTCAACAACAAATAATATTCTCATAAGAGATTGAGGATTAATGTCCAAGCTGAAACTATCATACATGGCTTTGGTTGGCGGCCCAATGTTCTTCTCTAACAACATGCATACTCAAACCATTCAACTCATGGCAAATCTCCCTTACTTCAGACAAGACGAACATGCATAGCAACTCACATGATATTCAACAAAGGTATAGGTTGATGGCGTCACCAGAAACATGGTTACCGCTCAACAAGCAACTTATAAGAACTAAGATACATAGCAACATATTCATTACCACAATAGTTTTGTAGGCTACTTTTCCATGAGCTATGTATTGCAAAGACAAGGAATGAATTTTTAAAGGTAGCACGCAAGCAATTTACTTTGGAATGGCAGAAAAATACCACATATAGGTAGTTATGGTGGACACAAATGCCATAGGTTTTGGCTCAAGGTTTGTGCACGAAGCATTTCCTCTCGGTACAAGGCTTTGGCTAGCAAGGTTGTTTGAAGCAAACACAAGTATGAACCGATACACAAAATACACAAGAACATATTGCAACATTATAAGACTCTACATTGTCTTCCTTGTTCAAACACTTTTACGAAAATATCTAGACCTTAGAGAGAGAATCATGCAAACCAAATTTGAACAAGCTCTACAGTGAAGTTCTCCACTAATAGATTTAAACTACATGATGCAAGAGCTTAAACATGATCTACTTGAGAGATCAAAACAAGTAGTATCAAATTATTCAAGACAATATGAGGCATTTGTTTCCAGCAAATAACAACAAGTACAAGTGCTGCGGCTTTCAGCTTTAGCCATGAATACTAAAAATAAAACTAAGAACACAAGTGTTCAAATGAAAAAGCGGAGCGTGTCTCTCCAACACAAAGATTGCTAGGATCAATTTATTCAAAACATAAACAAAAATAAAAGCAAGCAGACGCTCCAAGTAAAGCACATAAGATGTGAGAATTAAAATATAGTTTCACTAGAGGTGACTTTGATAAGTTTGTTGATGAAGAAGGGATGCCCAAGCTTAGGCAGCTTGAGTCTTCTTGAAATATCAGGGATGAACCACGGGGCATCCCCAATATTTTTTCACTCTTCTTGATCATACCATATCATCCTCCTCTCTTGATCCTTGAAAACTTCCTCCACACAAACTCAAAGCAATCTCATTAGAGGGTTAGTGCATAAAAATTCACATGTTCAGCAAGGACACAATCATTACCAACACTTCTGGACATTACCCAAGGCTACTGAAATTTAATGGAGCAAAGAAATCCAATCAAACATAGTAAAAGAGGCAATGCAAAATAAAAGGCAGAATCTGTCAAAACAGAACAGTCCGTAAAGACAAAATTTTCTGAGGACTTAACTTGCTCAGATGGAAAAACTCAAAACTAATGAAAGTTGCGTACATATCTGAGGATCACGCATGAGTTTTTGCAGATTTTTTGATTCTTATACAGAGAGAAAAACGCGAATTCGTGACAGCTAAGAAATCTGTTTCTGCGCAGAAATCCAAATCTAGTATCAACCTTCTATTAGAGACTTTACTTGGCACAACAATACATGAAAATAAAGATACAAAGGCATTGCTACAGTAGTAACAAGCACCTTGAGTCAAATATAAAACAAAAATTGCAGGAATAAAATAATGGGTTGTCTCCCATAAGCGCTTTTCTTTAACGCCTTTCAGCTAGGCGCAGAAAGTGCAAATCAAGTAACATCAAGAAGAAGCATCAACATCATAATTTGTTCTAATAATAGAATCAAAGGCATCTTCATTCTCTTTCTAGGGAAGTGTTCATACCTTTCTTAAGGGAATTGATACTTATTATTTCCTTCTTTCATATCAATAATAGCACCAACGGTTCGAAAAAAGGGTCTTCCAAAACAATAGGACAAGATGCATTGCATTCAATATCCAAAAAAACAAAATCAACGGGGACAAGGTTATTGTTAACCGTAATGTGAACATTATCAATTCTCCCCAAAGGTCTCTTTATAGAATTATCAGCATGATTAACATCCAAATAACAACATTCCAAAGGTGGCAAGTCAAGCATATCATAAAGTTTCTTTGGCATAACAGAAATACTTGCACCAGGATCACATAAAGCATTACAATCAAAATCATTGACTTCCATTTTAATGATGGGCTCCCAACCATCTTCCAACTTCCTAGGGATAGAAGCTTCAAGTTTTAATTTCTCTTCTATAGCTTTAATGAGAGCATTTGTAATATGTTTTGTAAAGGCTAAATTTATAGCACTAGCATTAGGACTTCTAGCAAGTTTTGTAAGAACTTAATAACTTCAGAAATATGACAATTATCAAAATCAAAACCATTATGATCTACAGCATTCTGAAAAATTTCAGCACTTTTATCACAAACATTTTCAGCAGTTTAAGGCAGTTTTGCACACTTTGCAGTAGAATTAGAAACATTGCCAACACCAATTATTTTACCATTGATAGTAGGAGGTTTAGCAACATGTGAAGCATCAACATTACTAGTGGTGGTAATAGTCCAAACTTTAGCTATATTATTCTCTTTAGCAAGTTTTTCTTCTCTTTGTTCTCTTTCCCATCTAGCATGCAATTCAACCATCATTCTAATATTGTCATTAATTCGAACTTGGATAGCATTTGTTTTAGCAAATGACTTAGTATCTTTAACTTCATCGGGCATAACTTTAAGTTTCAAAAGATTGTGAAATACAATCTACTGCAATCACTGTTCTCTGTTGTTTTCTGCAAGCAAACATTTGTGTACTAATAAATTCTTTAGCATGACTTCAAGATGAGAGGGTACACTCTTATTATTGTTGTAAGAATTACCATAAAATTACCATAACCATTACTACTATTAGAGATATGGCCTATAGTTTTTGTTAGCAAAATTATTCCTATAAGCATTGTTGTTGAAATTATTATTTTTAATGAATTCTGATCAACATGTCTTCTTGAGCAACCAATGAAGCTAAAGGAACATTATTAGGATCAACATGAGATCTACCATTAACAAGCATAGACATAATAACATCAATTTTATCACTCAAGAAGAGTTTTTTCAACAGATTTACCTTCTTACCTTGAGAGTTCTTTAGTGTGCCATTCGGAGTAATTGATCATCATATCATCAAGAAGCTGTTGCGGCACCCAAAGTGATGGACATAAAAGTACCTCCAGCAGCTGAATCCAATAGGTTCCTTGAAGAAAAATTCAATCCTGCATAAAAGGTTTGGATGATCATCCAAGTAGTTAGTCCATGGGTAGGGCAATTCTTTACCAAAGATTTCATTCTCTCCCATGCTTGGGCAACATGTTCATTATCCAATTGCTTAAAATTCATAATGCTACTTCTCAAAGATATAATCTTAGCGGGAGGATAATATTTTCCAATAAAAGCATCTTTACATTTAGTCCATGAATCAATACTATTTTTAGGCAAAGACAGCAACCAATCTTCAGCTCTTCCCCTTAAGGAGAAAGGAAACAATTTCAGTTTTATAATATCCCCATCTATATCCTTATACCTTTGCATTTCACAAAGTTCAACAAAATTATTAAGATGAGCAGCATCATCATCGTACTAACACCAGAAAATTGCTCTCGCATAACAAGATTTAGTAAAGGGTTTAATTTCATAAAATTCTGCTGTAGTAGCGAGTGGAGCAATAGGAGTGCATATAAAATCATTATTATTTGTGCTAGTGAAATCACACAACTTAGTATTCTCAGGAGTACCCATTTTACAATAATAAAAATAAACTAAACAAACCAAATTAAATAAAGTAAAACAAGTAACTATTTTTCTGTGTGTTTTGATATAAAAAAGCAAACAAGACAGAAAATAAAATAAAGCAAGACAATAAACAAAGTAAAGAGATTGGATGTGAGAGACTCCCCTTGCGGCGTGTCTTGATCTTTAAACAGGCGCGAGAAAAAGCTTCTTTGCTTGCGTGAAGGCACTCCTTGTGAAAAGCACACGTCCGTTGAACCCCAAGAGGAAGGTATGATGAGTACGAAGTTTTCCCTCGATAAGAAACCAAGGTTTATCGAACCAGTAGGAGATGAAGGCCAAGTGAAGGTTGTTGGTGAAGAAGTGTAGTGTGGCGCAACACCAGTGATTCCGGTGCCAACGTGGAACCTGCACAACACAATCAAACTACTTTGTCCCAACTTAACAGTGAGGTTGTCAATCTCACCGGCTTGCTGAAAACAAAGGATTAAACGTATGGTGTGGAGAATTATGTTTGCTTGCGAAAAAAACAGAGAACAATGATTGCGGTAGATTGTATTTCAGATGTAAAAGAATGGACCGGGATCCACAGTTCACTAGTGGTGTCTCTCCAATAAGATAAATAGCATGTTGGGTGAACAAATTACGGTTGGGCAATTGACAAATAGAGATGCATATACATATCATGATGACTACTATGAGATTTACTTTGGGCATTACGACAAAGAACATAGACCGCCATCCACATGCATCTATGCCTAAAAAGTCCACCTTCAGGTTAGCATCCGCACCCCTTTCGAGTATTAAGTTGCAAACAACAGACAATTGCATTAAGTACTGTGCGTAATGTAAAAATACAAATATCCTTAGACAAAGCATTGATGTTTTATCCCTAGTGGCAACAGCATCCACAACCTTGGGGTTGCTGTCACTCCCAGATTCAATGGAGACATGAACCCACTATCTAGCATAAATACTCCCTCTTGGAGTCACAAGTATCAACTTGGCCGAGCCTCTACTAGCAACGGAGATCATGCAAGAACATAAATAACACATATATGACAGATCAATAATCAACTTGATATAGTATTCCATATTCATCGGATCCCAACAAACACAACATGTAGCATTACAAATAGATGATCCTGCTCATGATAGGCAGCTCACAAGATCTAAACATGATAGCACAAGAGGAGAAGACAACCATCTAGCTACGCTATGGACCCGTAGTCAAGGATGAACTACTCACGCATCGGAGGCGGACATGGTGATGTAGAGCCCTCCGGTGATGATTCCCCTCTCGGCAGGTGCGGGGTGATCTTCGACCCCCCCGAGATGGGGTTGACGGCGCGGCGTCTCGGAACTTTTCCATTATCATCTCGGTACTAGGGTTTTCGCGACAGAAGGAATAAATAGGCAAAGGGGTAGCGTCGGGGGGTGCCCGAGGGGCCCACCCCATAGGCCGGCGCGGCCAGGGGCCCCACCGCTCCGCCATGTGGGGTGGCCGCCTCGTGGCCCCTCTTTGTCTCCTCTTCGGTGTTCTGGAAGCCTCCGTGGAAAATAGGACCGTGGGCTTTTGTTTCGTCCAATTCCGAGAATATTTATAAACTAAATTTTCTGAAATAAAAAACAGCAGAAAACAGGAACTGGCACTGCGGCATCTTGTTAATAGGTTAGTCTCGGAAAATGCATAAAAACATTATAAAGTATGACTAAAACATGTTGGTATTGTCATAAAACTAGCATGGAACATAAGAAATTATAGATACGTTGGAGACGTATCAACCGCCTCAGAACTAAGGCGGTCGAAGTGGTACGGTCGGGCGGTACGACTATATCCCTCCGTATCGATGGTCGTGGAACTTACAGTATGTTTTTTTTAGGAAATTGATGTTTTCATCGTCGAAGCAGTACATGCGCATCGTACGATCTGGTCCGCCTGTATCGATGGTCGCCAAAGTTTCTGATGGTTTCGACGAAATCTTCAACTTTTCTTTTTCGAAGTCGTGGATGCGGTACGGGCGCGTGGTACGGTCTGGTCCAACTGTACCGATGGTCACCAAAGTTACAGTAACCTGCGAACATCAAAAATTTATGTGCAACCTTTCGTGCCCTTGTGCATCAATATTACCTCGAAAATAACTAAGGAAAA
Organism: Lolium multiflorum; assembly: GCA_030979885.1. Lineage (NCBI taxonomy): Eukaryota > Viridiplantae > Streptophyta > Magnoliopsida > Poales > Poaceae > Lolium > Lolium multiflorum. The sequence continues at coordinate 43,253 of JAUUTY010000450.1, forward strand.
ACTGCAGTATATATATCAAGAACGCGCAACCGTTAGCATATAAAATCAAAAGGGCATTGTTGTTTATATTCTTCTCCTCTTTTCCAAAGGATTTCATGGACACTCTTTATTAAAAACAAGAACAACCGAAACAAACAAATAGAACTAAACATTTAAACTAAACAAGAACTAATAAGAAAACTTATTGATCATGGGTTGCCTCCCATGAAACGCTTCTAGTTCAGATCAATTAGCTTGACCAAGATGGTGATCACTTAAGTGTTGTAAGTGGAAGACCCACTCCAAAGTAATTAGCTTTCAAAGTAATGATCCCATCATCATCATGTTTGGCCTTCTTCTTTCTAGGGAAGTGTACTACAATTGGATCTTTGGATACATTTCCTTCATGCGAATTGATTAGAGCTTTAATAGTTCTAAGAAATGGCATTCCTAGGATTATAGGACCTATAGGATCTTCAGGCATGTCCACAATAATAAGATCAATAAGAGCAGGACATCCTTTAATCTCTAATACAATATTATCTTTTATGCCTACAGCTTGTCTATATGTTGAATCAACTAAGTGAAGTCTTAGCTCAGTAGTTCTAAATGGCCCCATTCCTAACTTATCAAATAAGGTTTTTGGAATTGTGGAGACGCTTGCACCAAGATCACAAAGTGCAGCCACCTCATTTGTTCGAAAATGAATTTTAATAGTGGGCTCAAGTATATCATCAAGCTTAGCTCGAAATTTTTCAGCTAGCTTCTTATATTGTTGTTCTAAATCTCGAACTTTGCATGCTACCTCATGAATAAATTGACGGTACCTTTCACCATTACCTTCATCGACTCCGAGGTGTCTTACCGTGACCATTGATGACCCACAAGTATAGGGGGTGTATCGTAGTACTTTCGATAAATAAGAGTGTCGAACCCAACGAGGAGCAGAAGGTGTTGACAAGCAGTTTCGATGAAGGATTCACTGTAAATGCTCAAGAACAAGTATTCAGGGGGTTTTGATATTGCAGATAAATAAAGTAAAAGTAAATAAAATGCGAGAGAAATAATTGCAGCGAGTGGCCCAATCCTTTTTAGCACAAAGGACAAGCCGGTTTGTTTACTTATAATGACCAAACGTTCTCGAGGACACACGGGATTTTAGTCTAGTGCTTTCGCTTCATGTAGCTAAATAATCTTCATTGTTTTGATAAGTGTTGTGTGGGTGAACCTATGCTAATGCACCGCCCTTCCTAGGACTAATACATACTTGTGATTATACCCCCTGCAAGCATCCGCAACTACAAGAAAGTAATTAAGATAAATCTAACCACAGCCTTAAACTCTGAGATCCTGCGATCCCTCCTGCATCGATATACTAACGGGGGCTCAGGTTTCTGTCACTCCGCAACCCCAATTAGCAACCGAATACAAGATGCACTCCCCTAGGCCCATAAATGGTGAAGTGTCGTGTAGTCGGCGTTCACACGACACCACTAGAAGAATGACACCACAACTTAAATATCATAACATTGAATATTACTCAACCATAATTCACTACTAGCATTTAGACTTCACCCATGTCCTCAAGAACTAAACGAACTACTCACGAGACATCATATGGAATACAATCAGAGGTGATATGATGATGAATAACAATCTGAACATAAACCTTGGTTCAATGGTTTCACTCAATAGCATCTACAACAAGTATAGAATAACACCGGGAGAGTTTCCCCTATCGAACAATCAAGATCAAACCCAAATTTGTTACAGCGGTGACGAGGTGCTGCGGTGGTGATGGCGGTGTAGATGGTGGAGATGATGATGATGATGATGGAGATGATGTCCATCTCGATGACGATGGCGATGGCGTCGATTTCCCCCTCCAGGAGGACCGCAGACACCTTGCCCGGAGAGTTCTTTCTCTCGGTGTTCTCCGCCCCGCGAGGCGGTATGTAACCCTTCGTGAGGTCCTCTGCGTGGCTTAGGTTTTCGGGACGAAGGAGTGCGCGAAGAAAGGAGGCGAAAAGGGCTGTGGGGCCCCCGAGAGCACGGGGTGGCGCGGCCGGGCCTTGGGCCGCGCCGCCCTGGTGGGCCCACAATGGCTCCTCTCTGCTCCCCCTTTTGGCTCCTGCGTCATCTGGAAAAATAGGAATTTACGTGAAATTCCCTTCCACGATTGATCTTCCGAAATATTGCGTTCGACGGTGCTTTTTCCAGCAGAATCTGGCTCCGGTGCTTGATCCCCCAATGATGATGAAACATGCAAAATAGATGAAATAACATAAGTATTGTGTCCCAATATGAAATATATCAATGAATAACGCAAATTATGATACAAAATAGTGATGCAAATTGGACGTATCAACTCCCCCAAGCTTAGACCTCGCTTGTCCCAAGCGAAACTGGGCTCGATAAACAAGACCACATGTTTATGGAGTGAAAAGTCGATAAATAAAATACGGACAAGAAGCATCATATTCATTCACACAAGACATTCTAGTAGACAACTTCCTCATATAACTCATCTTGAAATAAGTAAAGAGAAATCACAAGTAAAGGTGCATAAGAAATCATAATTGGTGATGGCAAACTTTGTTCTTGGTCAGAGAACTACTAACGGATTGTACTTCTAAGCAAAGCTTTCATATTAGAATTTATATAGCTGGGCTTTCATATTCAATCATAACAATCTCCTCATAATCATTGATAACTTCAAAGTCATATTCATCCAGATAAAATTGGTACTAAACAAGAAAGTATAAAAGACATGATCAACTGAATCATAGCATAACTGATTGGTTCACAACAACTCAATTGCTTGCTTGAGATAGAGAGAAATAGGTTTACGACTCAACATAAAAGTAAAAGACAGGCCCTTCGGGAGAGAAGGGATTAAATCATGTGCTAGAGCTTTTCAAGTTTTGAAATCATAAAAAGAGCATAAAAGTAAGATTTTGAGAGGTGTTTGTTGTTGTCAACGAATGGTAGCGGGTACTCTAACCCCCTTGCCAAGCGAACCTTCAAAGAGCGGCTCCCATGAATTATTTTTATTTTTGGGTGGCACTCCTTCCAACCTTTCTTTCACAAACCATGGCTAACCGAATCCTCGGGTGCCTGCCAACAATCTCATACCATGAAGGAGTGCCCTTTTATTTTAGTTTTATTATGATGACACTCCTCCCCACCTTTGCTTACACAAGCCATGGCTAACCGATCCTCGGGTGCCATCCAACAATCACATACCATGGAGGAGTGTCTTTTTAAATTAATTAATTCGGGACTGGGAATCCCATTGCCAGCTCTTTTTGCAAAATTATTGGATAAGCGGATGTGCCACTAGTCCATTGGTGAAAGTCCGCCCAACAAGATTGAAAGATGAAACACCACATACTTCCTCATGAGCTATAGAACATTGACACAAATAAGGAGTAGTAGTTTGAATAATTTAAAGGTAGCACATGATGTATTTACTTGGAATGGCAGAAAATACCATGTAGTAGGTAGGTATGGTGGACACAAATGGCATAGGTTTGGTCTAAGGCATGGATGTATGAGAAGCATTCCCTCTCGATACAGGTCTTTGGCTAGCAAGGTTTGATAGCAAGCATAAAGGTTGAGGGAAACAAACAAATATACATATGATAAAAACAATCATGCATCTTTCTCATAAGCACAAGCAATTTTAACTTAAGAATACTAAGCATAGAGATAATGGAGTAATGTATCTAAGTGTATTTCTCTCTCTATTAAACATCAAGGTGTTGTTGCTATTGACCAATGCTAAGTTTGCCAAAACCAAATAGATTTACTTAATGCTCCCAAAGTGATATCAATACTCATGTCAAGAGTAATCATATAATGGAGATTGCAAACTAAAATAAGGTGTGCAAAAAGTAAATGATAAGACTTCTCATTAATATTCCATAACGATAACTCACACCAACGGATACATAGATAACTAACTAAGAGAGATACTTCCACATTGCATACTATTCCATATGATAACTTCCCTATTCATGATATAACACTACTTGATAGTAAAAGATAAAGGTGATGATGATGATGATACCGCGGCACTCCCCCAAGCTTGGAACAAACCAAGGGGATGCCAATACCGATGATGAATTACTCCTTCGGTGATGATGGTGATGGATTCTTCTCGCGCTTCATAAGGATCTCCTTCAGCTTCAGCTTCTCAATTTTGCAATTCTGCACCAAAACCTGAAGAGACTCATTGTTACCCGAGTGTGGCGGTGACGGCCTTGTGCTGGGATTTGAGTAATATTCCAGCATTCTGCGAAGTCGCTGGTTCTCCTCCTGAAGTATCTCCACTTCCCTCCTTAGAGCACGATATTGATCACAAAACTCATCAGCAACCCGTATTGCTTCCTCCACACAAGGGAAAGAATCGAGGTCCAGAGCAGGCGGAAGAGCTCCCTGCAAGTTATGAGAAAAAGAACGCCCAGTGCCGATCCCACCAAAATTGGCTTACTCCTCGTAGTTTCCCACTCTCCTTTTGCCGACCTATCTTCTCCTTCTCCTTATTGATCCTCTCATCCATCTCTTCCCTCCAAAGCCCCTTGTCTTTGTTGTTGGAGACCATGGTGCTTCTAGATCAAAACAAATCTGGCAGAAAACAGCTCGAAACAAAACACGACGAGAAACGATATTACGGACCTCCAGGGGGGGGATTATATAGCAAATATTTTTACGACAAAAGGAAGATTCCAGGGCCAGCGAGTGGAAACGGGACGCCGAGGGCTGTCACCATAGGTCGGCGCGGCCAGGGAGGGGCGCCGGCCTGTGGTGACGGGCCCTCGCGCGTCTTTTCCACTCCGTTTCGATTCCGTAATTTTTCATATTTTCTAAAAATAGCAGAAATAATGTTCGGAAAGGTAAACGCGGACTTTCCATTACCTCTGTTACCTATTCAAAGTCGAGTTCTGGGGATTGTCAATTTGTCCTTTGATGAAAGCCTCCGGTGTTTCCACTTGAATAATATCAACATCAACATTATAAGAATCACCCGAGATATAATGCTTGAGTCTTTGTCCATTCACCACTTGTGTGGCATTGCCTTGGAGAGAGCTAATTTTAATTGCTCCTGAATGATACACCTCCTCAACAACATATGGTCCTTCCCACTTCGAGAGTAATTTCCCTGCAAAGAATCTGAGACGAGACCGATACAATAGAACTTGATCTCCAACATTAAATTCTCTTTTAATGATCCTTCTATCATGCCACTTCTTAACTTTTTCTTTAAAGAGTTTAGCATTTTCATAAGCTTCACTTCTCCATTCATCTAGAGAACTTAATTGCAACAACCTCTTATTACCGGCTAATTTAGGATCTTTATTTAGTTCTCTAACAGCCCAATAAGCTTTGTGCTCTAGTTCTAAAGGTAAATGACAAGCTTTTCCATAAACCATTTTATAAGGTGACATTCCCATAGGATTTTTATAAGCAGTTCTATAAGCCCATAGTGCTTCTTTCAATTTGCTAGCCCAATTCTTTCTAGATTTATTAACAGTCTTACCCAAGATAGCTTTAATCTCTCTATTTGATAATTCTACTTGACCACTAGTTTGAGGGTGATAAGCGGAAGCAATTCTATGATTAATACCATACTTAGCAAGAGTTTTCTAAAACCTCCATGAATAAAATGAGAACCTCCATCAGTCATAATATATCTAGGTACTCCAAATCTAGGAAATATAACATCTACAAGCATTTTTATAGAGGTCTCACCATCAGCACTCTTTGTAGGTATAGCTTCTACCCATTTAGTAACATAATCAACAGCGACAAGTATATGAGTGTTACCGTCTGAAGAAGGGAAAGGACCCATGAAGTCGAATCCCCAACAATCGAATGGTTCAATAACAAGAGTATAATTCATAGGCATTTCATTGCGTCTAGAGATATTACCAACTCGTTGACATTCATCACAAGATAAAATAAATTTCCTTGCATCTTTGAAGAGTGTTGGCCAATAAAACCTGATTGTAGAACCTTTTGCGCGGTTCTATCTCCAGTGATGTCCTCCATAAACACTTCCATGGCATTTATTCAATATCTCCTGTTGTTCATATTCAGGAACACATCTTCGCATAATACCATCCACTCCTTCTTTATACAAGTGTGGGTCATCCCAAAAATAATGCCTCAAGTCATAAAAGAATTTCCTCCTTTGCTGAGAGCTAAAAGGTTGGAGGCAAATACTTCGAAACAATAAAGTTAGCATAATCTGCATACCAAGGGCTCTCTCGCGAGTTCACCTTTATTACAGCCAATTGTTCATTTGGAATATCATTAACAGGAACAAGATCATAAGCAATATTTTCCAATCTAGACAAATTATCAGCAACAGGATTATCAGCACCTTTCCTATCTATAATATGTAAATCAAATTCTTGCAACAGAAGTACCCATCTAATAAGCCTTGGCTTAGCATCGATCTTTCTTTGTCATAAGGTATCTAATTGCAGCATGATCAGTATGAATTGTAACTTTTGAATCAACAATATAGGGTCTAAACTTATCACAAGCAAAGACTACAGCTAACAATTCCTTTTCAGTTGTAGCATAATTTCTTTGAGCAGCATCAAGAGTCTTACTAGCATAATGAATAACATTTAATTTTTTATCTACCCGCTGTCCAAGCGCCTACAGCAAAATCACTAGCATCACACATAATTTCGAAAGGCAAATTCCAATCAGGAGGTTCAACTACAGGAGCAGTTGTTAAGGCTTTCTTTAGAGTTTCAAAATCTTCCTTACAATCATCATCAAAAACAAAAGGTACATCTTTTTGAAGAAGATTAGTAAGAGGCTTTGAAATCTTTAATAAATCTCCTATAAAACCCAGCATGACCAAGAACACTACGAATACCTTTAACATCCCTCGGATAGGGCATCTTCTCAATTGCTTCAACTTTAGCTCTATCAACTTCAATACCTCTCTCGGAAATTTTATGTCCCAATACAATTCCTTCATTAACCATAAAGTGGCATTTCTCCCAATTAAGAACAAGGTTAGTTTCTTCACATCTCTGCAAAACTTTATCGAGGTTTCGCAAGCAATTATCAAAAGAATTCCCATAGACAGAAAAATCATCCATGAACACCTCTACAATACTTTCGCAAAAACCATGAAAAATAGCAGACATGCATCTTTGAAAAGTAGCAGGAGCATTACATAAACCAAAAGGCATACGCCTATAAGCATAAGTTCCATAAGGACAAGTAAAAGTGGTTTTCTCTTGATCTTTAGCTTTAACAGCAATTTGTGAAAACCCAGAATAACCATCAAGAAAGCAAAAATGAGTATTTTTAGATAACCTTTCTAGCATTTGATCAATAAAGGGTAAAGGGTAATGATCTTTCTTAGTAACTTTATTAACTTTTCGAAAATCAATGCACATTCTATAACCTACAACTATTCTTTGAGGAATAAGCTCATCATTATCATTAGGCACAACAGTCATTCCTCCCTTCTTAGGAACACAATGCACAGGACTAACCCATCTACTATCAGCAATAGGATATATAATATCAGCTTCAAGAAGTTTTAATACCTCGTTCCTTACCACTTCCTTCATCTTCGGAATTAGACGACGTTGATGTTCAACAACGGGCTTTGCATCTTCTTCCATATTAATAGCATGTTGGCAAATAGAAGGAGAAATCCCTTTCAAATCATCAAGAGTATAGCCAATAGCTCCTCGGTGTTTTTCAATATTTCCAATAACCTTTCTTCCTCAATCTCTGAAAGCTTAGAACTAATAATAACAGGATATATTTTCTTATCATCAATATGAGCATATTTAAGATTATCAGGTAAAGGCTTTAAATCGAAAACAGGATCTTCCTTTGGTGGCGGTGTTGTACCCAAATCTTCCACCGGTAAATCATGCTTGAGAATAGGTTGGCGAAGAAAAATTTCCTCAAGCTCATCTCTTTCTTTCCTAAAAGCTTCACTTTCACTATTCTCCAAATGTTGCTGCAAAGGATTATTAGGAACAAGAACAATAGATGCACACTGCTCCATTTTAAAATCATTACTAGGCAAGTCAACTTTATAAGGAGTTTTGGTAAATTTAGAAAAGTTAAATTCATAAGGTTCACCAGCAAATCTAGTCAAAATTTTCTCTTTCTTACAATCTATAATAGCTCCACAAGTATTTAGAAAAGGTCTACCAAAAATGATAGGACAATGATCACTAGCAGCAGAACCAAGTACCAAAAAGTCAGCAGGATATTTAATCTTACCACATAGAACTTCCACATCTCGAACAATACCAATTGGAGAAATAGTTTCTCTATTAGCCAGATGAATAACCACATCAATATCTTCAAGTTTACAAGAACCAATTTCGTGCATAATCTCCGTGTAAAGCTCATAAGGAATAGCACTAACACTTGCACCAATATCACATAAACCATAATAGCAATGATCACCAATTCTAACAGATAGCATAGGAACACTAACTTGTTTGGGTTTATTAGGATGTGAAACAATATTAGAAGCATCTTCACAGAAAATAATATGACCATCCTCTACATTTTCAGTCACAAGATCTTTAACTATTGCAACAGCAGGTTCAATTTTAATTTGTTCTTCGGTTCTTTAGGTTTCTTTTCACTTTTATTAACCGCACTAGATATGAGTACTCCTTCATTTTAGCAGGGAAAGGAGTTTTTTCAATATAAGCTTCAGGAATAACATTATCAACAGTTTCAACCACTACACATTTGTTTACGAGATGAATCAACTTTATCTTTATACGGTTCATGATACTTATCAAAATTCTTCTTAGGAAGTTCATAATGAGAAGCAAAAGCTTTATAAAGATTTGCAACAACTTGGGAATCAAGACCATATGTAGCACTCATATTACGAAATTTATCAGTATCCATAAAAGCTTCAATGCATTTATAATCATAAATTATACCTGATTCTCTATCTTTGTCATTCTCCCATCCTTCAGTATTTTCTTGGATCCGATCAAGAAGGTCCCTTTTAAACTCTTCTTTGTTGCGTGTAAATGATCCAGAACAAGAAGTATCCAGCAAGGTCTTGTCTTGAAAAGAAAGTCTTGCATAGAAATTATCAATAATAACATTACCAGGAAGCTCATGAATGGGGCATTTGAGCATTAAAGACTTCAATCTCCCCCAAGCTTGGGCAATACTCTCTCCATCATGAGGCCAGAAATTATATATGCGGTTCCGATCTTTGTGAATTTCACTTGGAGGATAAAATTTGGAATAAAATAAAGGCACAATGTCCTCCCAATCAATAGAATCACCATTCTTCAGCAATTTATACCAGTGCGCCGCTTTACCAGACAGCGATATAGTGAATAGTTTCTTCCTAACTTCATTCATAGAAATACCTTCACATTTGAATAACCCGCATAATTCATGCAAAAACAATAAATGATCACCAGGATGGACAGTTCCATCCCCTTCATAGCGGTTATCCATAACACGTTCAATAATTTTCATAGGTATTTTATATGGTACTACTTCCTCACCTGGCGCCTCATCCACTACCGTTGCGGTAGTAGTAGATTTCCCAAATAGAAATTGAAGAGAAGATCTCTCCATAATGATTTATAGCAGCAGAAATAAAATCAGCACAAACAGTAAAGGTTTCCTTACCAATTCCACTTACCAATAGCGCTTCACTCAACGGCGCCAGAAAATAGTCTTGATGACCCACAAGTATAGGGGTGTATCGTAGTACTTTCGATAAATAAGAGTGTCGAACCCAACGAGGAGCAGAAGGTGTTGACAAGCAGTTTCGATGAAGGATTCACTGTAAATGCTCACAGACAAGTATTCAGGGGGTTTTGATATTGCAGATAAATAAAGTACAAGTAAATAAAATGCGAGAGAAATAATTGCAGCGAGTGGCCCAATCCTTTTTAGCACAAAGGACAAGCCGGTTTGTTTACTTATAATGACCAAACGTTCTTGAGGACACACGGGATTTTAGTCTAGTGCTTTCGCTTCATGTAGCTAAATAATCTTCATTGTTTTGATAAGTGTTGTGTGGGTGAACCTATGCTAATGCACCGCCCTTCCTAGGACTAATACATACTTGTGATTATACCCCTTGCAAGCATCCGCAACTACAAGAAAGTAATTAAGATAAATCTAACCACAGCCTTAAACTCTGAGATCCTGCGATCCCTCCTGCATCGATATACTAACGGGGGCTCAGGTTTCTGTCACTCCGGCAACCCCGCAATTAGCAACCGAATACAAGATGCACTCCCCTAGGCCCATAAATGGTGAAGTGTCGTGTAGTCGACGTTCACACGACACCACTAGAAGAATGACACCACAACATAAATATCATAACATTGAATATTACTCAACCATAATTCACTACTAGCATTTAGACTTCACCCATGTCCTCAAGAACTAAACGAACTACTCACGAGACATCATATGGAATACAATCAGAGGTGATATGATGATGAATAACAATCTGAACATAAACCTTGGTTCAATGGTTTCACTCAATAGCATCTACAACAAGTATAGAATAACACCGGGAGAGTTTCCCCTATCAAACAATCAAGATCAAACCCAATTTGTTACAGCGGTGACGAGGTGCTGCGGTGGTGATGGTGGTGTAGATGGTGGAGATGATGATGATGATGATGATGATGGAGATGATGTCCAGCTCGATGACGATGGCGATGGCGTCGATTTCCCCCTCCGGGAGGGAATTTCCCCCGCCGGAGAGCTCTTTTCTCTCTGGTGTTCTCCGCCCCGAGAGGCGCTGTAACCTCGTGAGGTCCTCTCTGTGGCTTAGGTTTCGGGACGAAGGAGTGCGAAGAAAGGAGGCGAAAAAGGTGGGGCCCCCGAGCACGGTTGGCGCGGCCTTGGGCCGCGCCGCCCTGTGGTCTGGCCTGATCCTCTGCTCCCCTTTTGGCTCCCTCCGTCATCTGGAAAAATAGGAATTTACGTGAAATTCCCTTCCACGGTTGATCTTCCGAAATATTGCGTTCTGACGGTGCTTTTTCCAGCAGAATCCTGGCTCCGGTGCTTGATCCCCCAATGATGATGAAACATGCAAAATAGATGAAATAACATAAGTATTGTGTCCCAATATGAAATATATCAATGAATAACAGCAAATTATGATACAAAATAGTGATGCAAATTGGACGTATCAACCATCTTTATGAGATCTTCTAAGGAGTACTTAGGTGTTGGAGCATTGCTATAGTCCAGTTCTTCGAGTTCTTCTCATTGTCTTTCGATCCTCAACATCTTGAGGTCTTCAACAGCGTTTGGTTCCGGTTTACCTACAAATATTGCAAGTATAATAGTTTGGCTTTCAACTATCTTCCCCAGTTGTGTCTCAACGGTCTTCGTCCTTTCCTGTAGAACTTGAACATCATTCTTAAGAGAAACAGTTTGGTTAGATAAATTCCCTAGCATAGTGCTATGATTTTCAGTGAGCTTTGTAAGGGCACTATTTTGTTTAGATTGAGCATGCATAATTTTTTTGAAAGTACTTTCAATTGAACTATTACCATTGCTTTCTCTATTACCATTGGTGAAATTATTATATGAAACTCCTGCATTGTTATTATATTGTCTAGGAAAATTAGAGCCATAGTTCTAACTCTTCCATGCATGCAGGGTTATAAGGATTTCCCGCTATGAAGTCTACTTCCTCAACATTAGTACTGGTGATGGCATTAACTTGGGTAGTTTCCTTACCCTTGAGAATATGAATAAGCTCATCTACCTTTAAAATAAGTTCTTCATTGTTACCTTCGGTGATTTCATTCACCTTTTTTAGGAGATTTGTCTACATGCCATTGGGCATGGTTGCTTTGCATATCATCTAGTAGCCTCATTGCCAGTTCATCTGGCCTTCTCATGAATGTTCCTCCAGCTGCAGTACCAAGCATAGACTTTAACATTGGGTTAAGGGCATTATAAATAAATGTAGAATTAACCAATCTTCCATTCCATGACTTGGACATTTCATGGTGGCTTCCTTCATCCTTTCCCATGCAAGCGCTAGTGGCTCGCGGTCTTCTTTTCTAAAACATGTAATGTTAAAACGCAGTTGCATAGTCTTTGCTGGTGGGAAAAACTTAGTCATAAATATATTAGTACATTCATCCCATGAAGTTATACTTCCCTTAGGAAAAGCTAGCAACCAGTCCTTTGCTTTCCCGGCCTCTTAATGAAAAGGAAAATAAGCATAATTTAATAGCATTTGAATCAACATCTTTAATGGGCATCATATCACATATTTCAGTGAATGTGTTTAAGTGCATACATGAGTCCTCAGCGGATGAGTCTCCAAATTGGTTCTGCTCAACCAAACTTAAAAGCTCATGCTTAATTTCATAGTTCTCCGCTTCAACAGCGGGCTGAGTTATGGTTGCACGAATAAAATCATCATTGGGGGCAGCATATTCTCCAAGCTTCTTTTCTGCCATAGTGATTATCTTTTTGGTGTTTTCTTCTATGATTATAAAAGAACAAGTAATTATTATTTTGGGTTTTCAAGTGAAGAAATAAACAGTAAACTAATAACAGTAAATAAAACTTAAAACTAAAAATAAGGTAACTAACAATGTCTCTAGTAACTTTACCGGAATAGCGAAATTGCTTCCCTTGCAACGGCGCCAGAAAAAGGGTTGATATCTTCGATCCGGATTACAGATTGTAGTATGATAAGCTTTTTTCCCTAGAAGACCTAGGTTTAATCAAACCTTGGGAAGCACTGATAAATGGTGTGAAGGAAACATCTACAAGACTTGATAGTGTACTTTATTTTCAGTTTGCCGGACCTATCTAATTTACCTTTAAGAGGGTTGTGTTCAATGATGGAAATAGGCCAGGGTTAAGGTTTCACCAGCAACTATGCATGCAAATATAAATGAAGCACATATGTGTAACAAATAAAATAGAGATAAGAGACCATCCGTAAATACTCTTGCCCCTAAAGCCAGAGGTGACAAAAGCCTAATGGTCCAACCACTGTCCTTACAACCGCAAGCAACAACAGGTATTAAGTAAATGAATACAGACCAAAGCCTTAAGCTAGATGATTGTGCTATGATCCCGAATGAATCGCTGAGCATTTACTGTTACTTTCCCCTTTCTGTCACTGAGGTTTCGCGGTAGCACGCCGTTCTCCACTCATCCCACCTCTTCCCTTGATCGACTCGAATGATATGGGTACCTGCAGATCATCAAGACGAGGCAAAGAGACAAGGATACAAGATTGCAAAACTCATATTCAATCTTACACATAACATAAGATTATATGCACATGAACGTTGTGAGAATTCACCCCAACCCGCAGCCCGTGAGGACTACTCACACATAATATCAAGATCAAATACAAAGATAGAAATCATTGTGCAAATACTTAGATTGAAATCGCAATATTCTTACATTAATGGTCACCAATTCTCAAGGAGATCGATCTTACAATGGTGTTGGCTATGGCTATGGAGGAGTGGGAGATGGAATGGATGAACTATGGTGATGGATATCATTCGGTGTAGTGCAGATGGATCTGGTGGATGGCGGCTCTGTTTGGCGACAAATGGCTCCCTTTTTAGCGTCGATCCCTTCACGATTTTTATAGGGGTTGACCTCGGAACGCAGCGGCGAGTAGTACGGGTGGATGATACTGATGGGCTTCCTTTCGATGAAGCTCCCCTTGGAACCGCCTTTTCGAGTGTAGTCAACTTTGCCATGCTCCTTATGTGATTTTCTTTAGTAATTGCAGGTCCATTTGCCATTATCACGCAATTTTCTGTACATCATCCAAAAATAGAAGAGATTGCACATCTTTGCATTGATTAGGCATTAGTGGCAAGTTGAGAGGTAAACTTAGTCAATTTCTTGACTTAGCTAAGGGTTTAAACGCGAGAAAATATGGCGTATTTCACAGCATCAACTTCCCCAAGTTGCACAGGATCTATCCTCTCCCGGAGTAGGAGAGGACTTTCGCCTCCGCCGCTGCCTCAATAAAATGTGGAAAAATATGGCTTAGGTTTTTGGGCAAAACGGAGCTTCTGGAATAAAAGGGGGACTGAGGCAACGCTCGAGGCGCAAATGAGTGTGGGTGGCGCGCCCAACTAGGTAGGGCGCGCCACCTGTGTTCGTTTGGCCCTCGTGGCCCCTCGCGCGTGGTACTTTCGCTCACAGCCTTTCTTCAGGTGAAAAACTGATCAGGCATTTTTCCCTTTATTTTTAGCGATCCAGAAAGTTCTGAAACAAATAAAATATGAAAAGGAGGTTTTCTGCGTCCCAAAAATTAAATACCAATGAAGGGGACTTTGTAGAAAAGTCCCGAAAATCGATGCATGGCCTTTTACCAGCTTATTCTTGAATGTACCCCTGATGTTAGTCACCAAGAACAAATGAGTTTGCTGGTTCAATGTGTTGATGTGTTGGATGCCTAAATAAAAATTGAGGAGTACTTTCTTGGTTTCTTGGTGGTGAATGACAAATATGGTGAAGGGAGTTTCAATGTTTTGGTTGAATCCATCAAAGCGCATGGTCTTCTTATTGATGACATTAGGGGTCAAGGTTATATGGAAGGTAAATACAAGAGAGTCCAAACGAGGTTGCTTCAAGTAAATTCAAGGGCATTGTATATGACATGTGCTTGCCATAGTCTTATTCTCACTCCTTGTGATATGGCTTAATGTTGTGGTAAAGCTATTTTTGAAATCATGCAACAGACCTATGTTTTGTTTCCCGGGTCTACCAAAAGATAAGATATCAAAAATGTCGAATCAATAATATATCAAGCTGCTCAACTAATGTTAACTCTTCCTGAGTTAAGTGAAGATGGTGATATCGAAGCCAAGGATAGGATTTATGCAAAAAAAAAAAAGGTCCTTAGTACCTTTGAATTTATATTTGGTATGGTTATTTGGCATGAAATTTTATTTAAGGTAAACACAGTGAGAAAGAAGCTGCAATCACCATCCATGATCCTTGCATCTACAATGGAAGGTATTGACATTTTCTTCTAGTTTGAATATTGCACATGAAACTGCATCTGAATTGGGTGTAGGGTCATGATTTCTAGTAAAGCGTCGTGTTCTAGGAGAAGGAAGTTTGATCAAGCTGAATGTGAGGAAGCAATCTTGCAAGCCAAAGAGGATTTTCAAGTTAATTATTTCTTGATCATGGTTGATATGGCAATCACATCGTTGATGAATAGATTTGAAGAACTCAAATTATTCAAAACAATATTTTGTGTTTCTAATGAGTTGAACAAATTTAAAGTCATTGGATGGTTCTCAACTAAAAGATCGAGGCAATAAATTTGCAGGAACTTTCACTTGAGCTCGTTTGGTATCCAGATATTGGCCCCGGAATCGCGGAATTCATTTAGCAATTCCAACTTTATGTTGTTTGGTTGCCATGGAATTGCACCATCATTTCATTCAGAATACCTACCTAAATTTCGCCATGGGTTAACGTGATTCCCGTCTCCAACCTGTCATTTGGGTGGAAACGAGAGACTCGTCCTCAACCCCCGACCCATCTGGCTCCCTCCCGCCGCCTCCCGCCTCCCTCCACCTCGCCGCCTCCCGCCTCCCTCCACCTCGCCGCCTCGCCGCCTCCCGCCTCCCGTCTCCTCCTCCGTCCACCTCGTCGCCTCCCGCTCCCTCCAGGTCGACGGCAAGGTCGTCAAGGCCAAGATTTGGGACACCGCAGGCCAAGAAAGGTACTGTCCCGCGAGCTCCCTTCCTCTCCCTATCTCTTATCCGCTCGACTCTTGGTAGATCTGTGCTCCGCCGCGGCTGTACGTAGATATGTGCCTGGTTCGTATCCAGATGCAAGCTCGGATCTCGCCGCCGAATTATGGTTGTACAATTGGGGGCTTTTTTAGAAATAAAATCTTATGATCTGCTGGTGGTGATCTGGTGATGATTTTGCTCACACCAAGTAGAGACTATACCGTTGATTGTTGTACAATTGGGGGCTTTTAGAAATAAAATCTTCTCATCACCACCAAGGAAAAAATCCAAATAACCTAGCATTAAATCCGTTGATTACCCTGGATGCATATAGTTACTATGCTTGTACACACTTGAAAGATGGAATAAGAAGCTTACAGCATGCATCTATTGGTTTACTTGCGTAATATACTTGCGTTGGTTCCTGGCTAGATCCATGGTTGGTGTGCTAGGCCCTGGCTGTAATCCCTCCCAAGTATACTATTTTTAGAATGAGGCTTATTATTGTGGCTTCTTAATCCCTCCCAAGTAATCCCTCCCAAGCTGTAATTCATTGCGCATCAACCAGAAATAGCAGTTAGTTTTGTGGCTTTAAAGCATCCCTTCTCTCTGTTAACTATACTGCATGTTCCCATGTGTGTGTCTGTACTGGTGTTTAACTTGTTAATCGCTTATTTATTTACTGTTTGTTAATCCTGGGATATAAATGTGTTATAATATATTGTTGCTTGTAAAACCTGACCTGAAGTTTATAGTTTGCTGCAGTACCATATTTGCTAAATGATGATTTGGCTTAAGTTGGTTTGTTTTTACACTCAACTAGTTATGTACTATACTTATTGTAGATGGCTGATCTACCACTACAATTATATCATGAGAAGAGGAGGAAAAGGAAGCGGGCAGCAGCTGGGTTCTTTATTACCGTAGTTGCAGTAGCTCAACATATGTATTGTAGGAGAAAGATAGTTGAGCTTGGTGATTTCAGTGAGGAAGAGGCCGAGACTAGAATTAGGAGGCAGATGCTTAGGAATATTTACCTGGGTCCAAATCGATATTGCTATGATACTCTAAGGTTTACCAAAAGGTCCTTCTTTGACCTATGTGCCATGTTACGTGAAAGGGCTGGACTGAAAGACACCTTTCATGTGACCGTTGAAGAGGTTGTGACCATTGTATTGCTTGTACTTAGCCATGGCATGAAGTTTAGGTTGATTCGTAGCACCTATAGGTTGACACTTGAGCCAATTAGTAGACATTTCAATGAGGTCTTAGGAGCCATTCTTTCTTTATCCCATGAAATCATCAAGTTGCCAGACCCTGCTACTGAACTACCCGAGGATCACAAATGGAGGTGGTTCCCCGATGGGCTTGGAGCCTTAGATGGCACACATGTTGATGTCTGTGTTCCGCTACACAAGCAATGTAGATATAGGAATAGGAAGAAGGCCATAACAACAAATGTGTTGGGCGTCTGTGACCGCAACATGAAGTTTGTTTATGTGTTGGCTGGCTGGGAAGGTTCAGCGTCAGATGGTAGAGTGCTGAGAGATGCAATGGATAGAGATGACTCTTTCAAAGTTCCAAATGGTAACTCCTATCTTAGTATGATACAACTTTTGACTAGATATTTGCATTTATGAACTAAAATCTAATGTGGCCTATTTTCATAAACCATAGGAAAATACTACCTAGTAGATGCTAGATACACGAATGGTCCAGACTTCTTTGCTCCATTTAGGAATACAAGGTATCACTTGAAAGAGTGGGCTGCTAATGGGAATAATCCAGAAACTCTCCAAGAGCTCTATAACCTTCGGCATGCAATTGCTAGGAACGTAATTGAGAGGATTTGGGCTCTTATAAAGATGAGATGGGCTACTCTAAGGTCTAGTTCATTTTTTGGAATAAAAAATCAGGTACCATCTATTTTTTTTAATTCGAACCATTTGCTGGAACCTTTTGAGTTTTGTGTATTAACATGCCATGCTAACTTAATGGCAGATTCGAGTAATCAATGCTTGTCGCATATTGCATAACTCCCTAGCTGATAGGCAAAGAGAGATGGATGATGTGATGTTGCAAGCAGTAGATAATCAGCTAAATAATGTTGTCATTGATGTGGATGAACCTGACATGATCACCCACATTGAGATGAAGAATGAGTGGAACAACAGGAGATTGACCCTAGCTAATCAGATGTGGGCTGATTATCAAGCTAGGCATGGACAAGCTTGAGTTTGCTTGAATGTTGTACATATTTTCTTTTTGGTATGTTTCATATATCTCCAGTTTGTTACACTCTCTTATATACATACACTTGCCACTAACTCATTGTAATCCTTATGTACATATAGGGATGGATTCGAGCAATGCTCCCACTAAGAAAGGTAGAAGTTACGTCAAGTGGACAGATGCAATGGACAAAGCTATGTTGCATGTGTTTGTGGAATACTTCAACAAAGGAGATCGAGCTCAGAATGGGTGGAAACCCCATGTATACACAGCTGCAGTTAAGAAAGTGATGGAGAAATGCCCAGTCGAGCTTACCAAGGATAACGTCATTGCTAGGAGCAAAACTTTTGACAAGCATTATGTCATCGTCAACAATATGCTTAGTCAGAGTGGATTTGGTTGGGACGATGACAAGAACATGATATCTGTTGAAGATGACGTTTGGAACAATTATGCCAAGGTAATCTCTATATCACTTCCTTATTTGCTGCCTTTGAATCATTCCACTATACCGCATCTCCTTTTCTTTGATATGCTGTGACTGAAGGGTTTAATGATTTCCTGGAAAAGTAATTTTTACTGGTATCTAGTTCAATCTGTGCACAATGTTTGCTTCTGTACCCAGTTTATTGGCTGTCATCATTCCATTGTATTGGCTGTCATCATTCCATTGTAGTTCTGGAACCCAAATGAAATTAGGCCCCAACATGCAGACTGGTCTCCGTCCTAGGATTCGTAGATTTTTGTAGCTACATGAACTGTAGTTTACAGTGTAGAACAAATGAGTTACTACCTTTTTACTAGCCCCTGAACTGAATGTACCATGGGGATAAACGGGAGATTTCTCCCTTAGTTTCAGCAATAAAATCACAGCACGACAGTAATAATTTAGGTGATGACCTGATCTTATGGATCCGAGGGAGTATCAGAAATGAGTTCTGCTAACTCTGTTGTACATACAGCGAGTTAAAATTTATTATGTAGCTACATTCTCTTTTCTTCTGTAAGATTTTTTTGTATACGTAGATCAGCAAGGACATATGTGCAGTAGTGGTATAGTGCTATTTTTTCTCGGAAGAGCTGTATGCCTACCAGTGCTGATTTATTCAAGTATCAATATTTATTTATTGTGTTGTTGTTTTGAGGGGTAACATGCAGTAACTTGTTTTCACTTGTTTTCTGTGTACTGGTGGAACCGTCCATCAGACGTCACTTGTTTTGAACTTATTTCAGACATTAGCATTAGTTTTACCATACATTGTCATTCATATTCACTGGTTATCCTATTATTTGCAGGCCAACAAAGATGCAGCCTCATATAGGTACAAGGTCATCAAGTATTGGGACATGATCAGTACACTTTACAACAGAGACCGTGCTACGGGCGAGGGTGCAAGGACAGCAAATGAGAGCGCGGCTGAAATGGCGGAGGAGATACCTAACACCACCGCAACCAATAAAGATGCCAACTCCTCAACTAAGGATGACGAAGATCGTCCAAAGAAGAGGTACCGATCCGATGACTCGATTGCAACAATGCTTGGAGATAAATTAGACAATTTTACTGCTGTGTTCAAAGCCGATGCTCCTGAGCCGCCACCAAAGCCAGCAAGTCCTGAAGAAATATGGGCTCTCCTTGGTGGAATACCAGAACTAGAAGATGATCAGCTGTTGGCAATATATGATGTTCTAGTTGCCGATGATTGCAAGTTCAAGTCTCTGTTGGCACTGCCTGAAAGGATGAAGAAGAAGTGGGTTCTAAAGCAAATAAGCACATGATTGAGATACTCCTTTGTAATGTAGCAGTCTACCTGGAACTTATTTAAACTATGAAACTTGTTTAAACTCTGGAACTTGTGATGTAGCAGCCTTTGTGATGTGCAACTTATCTAAACTCTGGAACTTGTATTTATTAAGTTGATGCATTTATGTTTGATGGACTAGAACTTGGAAACTTGGATGATATGTGGATTATGATCTATGTTTCGGTATTTTGTAGAATGTTTTAAGGATATAAAGTTATGAGAAATATTTGTTGCAATCACGTGATGCATGCGTTTTTATTTTAGTACATGGAAGTCATTTACAAATTTAATATTAAATTCTATTGTCATTTGCAATTCCTGTGACAACCAAACAAGTGTCTATTTCTGAAATTACAATGTAAATGAAATGAATGCATGAATTCATTTCAAAATGCTACAAATGAAATGAATTCCTGGCCAAACGAGCTCTCAGGGTTTACTGGGTCTGGACATGAGCTATCTGGGACAGCCCAGGGCAGTCAAACAAACCGACTCCGTGTCTTCTCCTCAAAAAAGAAAGAAGCCAAGGCGTCTCCGTGTCCAACTCTAATCCAGCCTGCGGTTACCAAAGTGGTACGTCTCCTACTCCAAGTCGAACTCGGATTGAGGGAATTAAACCGCAATCCAGCCAGCCAGCCGGCGGTGGCGTACATCGTACGTCTCCGACCCCGATGCGAACTCGGATTCTGGCTTAAACGCGTCATCCTCGCTGCCTATATAGGACTCCGCCTCCGAAACAAATTCCCCAAACCAAACCATTCCCTTCATCCCAGATCGCCGGCCATGGCTCCAATCCGACGCGCCGCGCCGCGGCCGGACTTCGCCTCCCACCCCTCCGACCTCGAGCTCATCAACACCTACCTCATCCCCTGGGTCAACACCGGCGAGCGCCCCTGGAGCTTCATCCACGACGCCGACGTCTACGCCGCCAAGCCCCAGGACCTCGCCCGCAACTTCGCGCCCGCCACCGCCAGCGACGGCCTCGAGGGCTGGTACTTCTTCTCCACCCTGCGCTCCAAGAACCGCCGCGGCCAGCGCAAGTCACGCACCGTCGGGTCCGAGGGGGACGACGGCTGCTGGCACTCGGAGCGCGCCGCCAAGCCCCTCTTCGCCGGCATCAACCACTCCCGCCAGATCGGATACCGCCAGACCTTCTCCTTCGCCACCAAGGGCGACGGCCGCCTCCTCCGCTCGGGATGGCTCATGGCCGAGATCGGCCTCAACTCGGACGGCTCGGAGGACGACGAGCTTGTACTCTGCAAGGTCTATCGGAGCCCGCGCGGAGGGCCCGCCAAGAGATCTACGGCGGCGGCTGCGACCACGGAAGCTACTGGACCCAGGGTTGGAAGGGGAAAACCAAGCGCCCCCTCTCAACAGGGGAGGCCTGGACCCGCGCACCTGCCCCAGCCCGCTCCAGTCTCGGCTTCCAGTTCCGGCACGCTGTCCATGGAGTCCGACTCCGAGCAGGACTCGACCAGCCAAGGCGGCGGCGGAATCGGAACGTCGCCGTCTGCCACTCCGCCCCGAAGGCCAAGCCCACGTCTCATCGCGCCGCCCAACCCCCGCTCCGAGGCTCTTCCGGCCACGCAGCAGATCTCCTTCCTCCCTTCGTCGCCCGTACGTCGCACATCTGCCGCCCCAGGAGCCGTGGCGGCGGCGGCGGCGCCGCGCCCGGACTTCGCTTGCCACCCTTCGGACCAAGCGCTCGTGCAGTCCTACCTCATCCCGCGCATCGCGTCCGGCCAGCACCCATGCAAGTTCACCCACGACGCCGACGTCTACGCCGCGGGCCCCGACGCGCTCACCACCCAGTTCCCCCCGGCCATCTCGGGCGACGGCGAGAAGGCCTGGTACATCTTCACCACGCTGCCGGCCAAGAGCACCCACGGCCAGCGGAGGCCGCGCACGGTGGCCACCGGGGAGGGGTGCTGGCACTCGGAGGCCGGCGTCAAGCCTGTCGTCGTCGACGGTGACCACCAGATTGGATGGCGCCAGTTCTTCTCCTTCATGACCAAGGACGCTGGCCGGAGTACCCGCACCGGCTGGATCATGGTGGAGATCGGCCTCGAGCAACAGGAGGGCTTGACGGACGAGCTCGTCTTGTGCAAGGTGTACCGGAGCCCGCGGAAAGGGCCAGCGCCCACTGCCCTGGAATCCACTGCCCCGGCGGCATCTGGACGCAGCAAGAGGAGGAGAGTCGACGACAACAACTCTGGCGCCGCGCTCACGCTGGGGACAGCTCCCAAGGAATCTACGGCGACGACACCTCCCTCTGGACGCAAGAAGAGGAAAACCACCGGCGACTCGAGCCCTGGCGCAAGGGGTCCAGCGCGCGGAGTCCTCAAGCTCACGACGCCCCCGACGTCTGGGCGCAACAAGCAGGGCGACAAGAAGAAGGCGCGACTATGCACTCGCTGTCGGATCGAGACAGCCGAGTCGGACAGCGGGACGTCCGAAGACGACGATACGGAGGATGACGAGACCCGCGGAGGATCGGGGACGGGCCTTCTCGAGCACGACTCGATCACCGACGAGTCTGCCGCGCCCCATGGACACGAAGCCGGTGATTCTTCAGCAAGTGCTAGAACATTCTACCGCTTCGTCTAGATTAGTTGAGTCGCCAGTTCAAGATTTGACACCGCAGAGATGATCCCAAGTTGTCCCTAAGATCATGAGTCCCAGAGATGATCCCAGTTTACTCTGTGTTCGTCTCATTTAGATAAAATTAGCTACAGAACGTATCGTTTTTTTTTCTCATGTCAAATTGTTGTACTTCTTGATGTAAAAGAAATGGAAGCAGCAACTTCAAATATGAACAATGACTTGCAGGAAAAAAAAACTAGTGCAGTGCACAGCACTTCCCCATGTATACCCACCTTCTTGTGTCACTTGGATAATTTCTAGAGAGGAGAACAACTTAGCGCAACACTTGAAATATGTATGACATAATACAGGTAGAAAGCTCGCATAAACAGGAAGCGCGGAGCTTCCTGACATAACCTTTCAAGGCAAGATATGGCAACTCACAATTGCAATATCGCAACAGATAACAACATTACTGACATGTGCAACACGCAGGTCTTACAAATACATGAAACTACACTAACACGTGGGGTATTTGAGATACTTGACATGAATAATTTAGGGCATCAACATCATCTCAAGGCTTAGCTCGGTTCTTTTTCTTTTCTGCAGACGAAGGTCGATCTTATTTGTTCTGACCTGTCTGCTCTAGGGCTCTTGGAGCTGCAGGTAGATGGACACATCTCAGTTCAGAGTATGATCGAAAGCCAAAGTTACAATTAAGGGCATAATCTACAGATATAATGCTCAGAAGTTGGTAACATGTGCAAGTTAAACAGCAACTCTGTTTTACTAGCTGATGGAGAGAGTACATTCTGAGTTAAAGTTTCAGGTTCCAGATATTCCCAGCTATTGGTTTATGCCAGACAGCAATTTATCATCATATTCGCCAAGGTTTGTGCTTCACTTATGTTAGCCAAGAGAATTATCTGTGCATACAAGTGTTTTCAAGCTATAATATAGCAGCCAGCCAGGATTTAGGTTCCACTTGCTTTGACCATCACTATACATTTTTAATTTATATTGTTCACGGGACACTAGTGACCACATATGCAACACGCTGGGAAACGAAACCATTGTGTTAGTATAAAATACTGATAATCTTGGTGCTCGTGGATCAAGTTTATCCAGGTGAATCATTCAAAACAAATACAAATCAAAAAAATGCATAATAAACAAACTGCAAATACCTATTCCAGCAGCATCAGATCCTCTCATGATTTTCAGTTTCCGGCAGATAGTGGTAAACAAACTGCAAGGAAAAATATTGAAGTCAGGAATTACTGGAACTATCACTTACTGAGTTCATAGCTTATAGGGGTATTGAAAGATACAGCAATCTGACATGGTAATCGATTCAGAGAAATCATTGAAAACATTTTAGAAGACTTGACTAAAACAGAAGTTCATGAATCCTAAAGTACCTAAAGTTTCGTTATTAGCGGCATATGAGGAAATGTAAGTTTGATTTATAGTGCTTGTAGGCCAGTGAACACTCCATGGGAGATTGCCTCAAATGGTTGCAAGGAGCTGCATAATCCGGAATGTTAATTTAGCAGAACCCGGGCCTCATACTCGAGAATTCAGAGAGAGGGAGAGAAGCAACAACAGATGTCTGTATGCCCAGCCTGACTAATTGTTTGCTTTCTATCAGGGGCATGGAAATGACAACATTGTCCTTGTAGAAGTTACCTAGTATCTTAACTAACAAATAGGTGCAGTTTACACTAGTGTTTTGCTCAAAGATAGATTTTTTTTTTTTTTTTTTTTTTGCAAACAGAGCTTGGCTCTGGTGGTTTGGTTCCTTGTGGTGGAACCAGCCCACCCAGGTTCAAGTCCTAGACTTAGCATGGGTGTTTGCATTTACCTGGATTTATTCCAGGATTTAACCGGCGCTATGCTTTCAGTGGTACGTGACGTGCCCGTCAACAGGCGCCAGTGGTGACTTCGTCAACCTCAAGATATGCCGGCTCAGTCCCTCGGAGGTGCTCATAGGGGTAGGGTGTGCGTGCGTTCATAGGGGTGTTTGTACGTGCGAACGAAAGCACTGATGCAAAATCCATCTGAGACTATGAGGGGACACATTTCAATGCTAAAGAGGGGTGCTACCCCATCTGCCCAGAAGTAAATCAATATGTTGGAATCATCGTAATGAGCCTCAGAACAAGCTATCAACAAATGAGACTAAGCAGTTGCGTGTGCAATAGAGATTCAGTTAGTTCCGCAATATTTCTATCTCACACACATGCACAAATAGTACTGACAAGGGAAGATGATACAACATATATTGTGGAATTAAGCCTTGAACTGGCGAACAGATTTACATAAGAATCAAAGAAAAACTTACTCCCACGGAAGGTCGCCAACAAGCATCCAGTCGGCGTCCTTGTCTTCATACGTAAGGACATACTCCTGATCTTGGAGGGAATCAGCCTTCCCGTTAGTAAGCCTGTCCTTGGCTGATGGTTTACGCAGCGCGCTTTGACCTTCAGAGTTACAGATTCAGTACACATATTGTCGCAAAAAGCAAGCAAACCAACAAGTGTATGCATCAGACAGGGACAGAGAGAGAGGACTGAAGTGATTCAGATCAATATTAAGGGACGGCTTAAGTATGCACATTTGCGTAGATTGTAGTTTCAAGACAGTTAGGGTACGGAGAGGCTGGCTAACCACTGAGCAAGAAGCCAGTAAGGAATGTGCTTAGATTGTGCCGTGATTAACTGTGTGTCCTTTCTGCCTGCAAATCTTGGTGGTTGGCTAAGATGGTCCTAACGTACGCATTGATGGAGCAGCATTTATGCAAAATTCTCTGAATGAGTACGACAGGTAACAAGGAATTTGAGCGCAAGTGCAAAATAAGTGGAGATAGATCTTTTTAGTCCTGAATAATTGCCCTTGGAACCTCCAAACTATAGCAAGTAAATCTAAAACACCACTACTATGGTATTTGCAGCAGCACTGGATTTATTCATCGAACAAGCTCGTTAAAACGGCACTGGCACACTTGCACTCGTAGAGAGAGCTAAAAACTGTAAAGCTGTGAGAGGCCAGATGCTCATATAAAAGCGACCGAACAGGCGAACACTAACCAGTGATGAAGCAGCTGAACATCTTCTGCAGCGCGGCGGAGAGGTCGTCGTAGCTAGCGTAGATCTTGAGGTCGACCTTCCTGAGGTAGGGCGCGCCGTCCATGCTGACCTTGACGTAGCATGGCCCGCCCTGGGCCGCCGCGGCGCCGCCCTCCTCCGCCCCCTTGCTCTTGGAGACGCTGGCGGCCAGCGTGTTCTTCCGGTAGTTCCGCACGGGCGGCCATCCGACGACCTGGGCCCTGGCAAACATAACGGCCCCGTCGATCAGCGCGTCTAATTTCAGAGGCGAAGAGGGTAAATCGAATGGAATCTTACTTGGCGGCAGGCGGAGCTGCGGGAGGCGCCTTTTCGGCGGCGGCGGCGCGGCGCGGGGAGGCGTCGGGGAAGGCGCGCTTGGCGGCGGGCTTGTGGGAGACGAGGCCGAGGGTGAGCGCGGCGGCGGGGGCGGAGGAGTCGCGGTCGGGGGAGTCGGAGCCCGGGAGGCCGAGGCGGAGGGTGAGGCGGGGGCCGAGCTCGGCGGCGGCGGCGGGGGGGTTGGGCGAGGAGGAGCAGCTGGAGGAGGAGGCGAGGCGGCGGAGAGGCCGATGTAGTCGTGCGGCTCGAGGGTGGGCGACATCGGAACGGAGCGGGGAGAGAAGGGGAAGATGGAGTGGAGGCAGCTCGTTTTGGAGGCGAGTGGGTGGGAGGAGGAAGGAGACGACTTGGTAATAAAAGTGGCCGACCGGGAGGGATTTGTTTTCCTTGTTTGGTTTTTTCTTTCGGAAATTCAATTCGGCTCCCGGGTGCGTATGCTCCCTATACCAACAAATTATATTTCGAGTTGTCAAAAAAATTTGACAAAAAATTCTACATGTACATCTTCATATTATATGTGCATTCGTCAAGTTTCACGAAAAATTAATATTTTTTGTGATCTATGTAAAAAAGAGAAAATTTATCTTGTAAAAAGCATTATTTTTAGCACTGATTTTTTTTATGAAACAACTTTGTGAGCGTGTAGCACGTGAAGATGTACGTGCGAATTTTTCGTTTCAATTTTTTTTAAATTCAAAATATGTGTAAGATGAATTTTAAAATATAGGGAGCATATGCTCCCATGTTCCAAAACACCACTCCCTTTTTCTTTTCTTTTCTTTTATTATCATGCGTTGCGGGGGCCTTGTCCGCTTGTCCTCTTGTCCCCTGCCGCTTGTATTTTGGTCGCCTCTGCTCTGCTCTCTTCTCTACACTTCGACCGTGCCTCGCAGCAACAAGTCAAAGAAAGCCAGAAAGCCATTGATTAATTAGCCAGTTATAGTTATATATTATCCTGGTTATTGTAAATTATAGGGGCGTTTTAGCTCAACAAGGACTAATCACTGCACGGAAACAAGGTCCATGCGGCATCCGCAATAGCTGTCGCAACTGACAAGAGAGCTAGTTGTCTGCTACCGCTCCAGCCTCCAGCGCTCCAGCTAGCGAGCACATGAAATTACCTTGTAAATGCGTATTAGCCTATTCCTAGCAGGAAAATAACTGTTAAATTTGACAACATGCATGATGTGTCTGACAATTTTTTTTTTAACAAAATGTCTAACATGGATCGTATCTGAACGTTGCCTTTGAGGTGTCCTGGCCTCGGACCTGCTGGCGCAAAATCACATGTCACCACATTGGCACACCCGACCCCTTCTATGCTAGTGATATATTTGTTCTCTTCCAGTGGTTCAATTAGATTCTATTCAACAAGTGATCTGTTTGGTTATTATATGCAATTTATGAGTTAGTTTAATTATTGAAACATATTTCGAGCTGTAGCAAACTTTATCACATGTATCGTATTAAGCACATTTACCACATCTGTGTATGGAGCAGGTATATAGTGCAAGCAAAGAGAGGAAAAGCAAGTGCAAGTTGACCAAGACGACCACCACCGCAGCATCACCATGGCATGGTGTTGTTGAGGCCGTTGAGGAAATAAGCCAACAAGGGAGATCTCAAAAAGGATGTAAGATTGGGAGGAAGTAGATGGATTGAGGCGAGTGGTCGCGCCAAGACGTTTCCTGAAAAATCTTGTGGCATGTCTGTCGGTGCAGGATCTCAACGGACGGTGTTTCAAAGGCCTAGAGAGCGGCGCATTTAAATGAACTTAGGCGAGAGAAGGTGTGCCAAAGAGGATACTGTCCAGGTCCAACGATCTGTTATATCTCTCGTTAGTAGACTGTGAGGCAAATTTAAAGGAGCAAAGAGGAAGCGACAGACGGAAGAGGAAGACCTTCAAAGTCGGTAAGTCTTCCTTCAAAGCCAGTTTCTAACTCTAACTTGATCACGTGACGCGTGTGTGATGCAATGCGTGGCGAGCAGTGGCGGGTGAGTGGTAGGAAGTTCTTCGATTCAAAATTTGTAGACTAGCCGGAGAGATAGATGGGATCTCGTAAAACCCATCTAGGCTTCCGTCCCCTCGTCGGTGATGCCGCATGTCAGCTCCTCCTTTGGGTGTCAGAGGCGTGACCATGACCCTTCGTTGGCAGACGAGTTCCCGTTCTTTATGGTTGTTTTTCAGTCTTCTTCTGGATGATGAGGCGACTACATCCTGATAGCACAATAAGGTCCTCCCCACCATATCCTTGCATCGGTGTTCCTCCTAGTGTAGGCCGAGGGTGCCTGTGCAGTGGAGTTTTGTGACCGCTAGATCCCGATTTGTTATGTAAATATGTATATTTTCCTTTCCATTATGAATCGCGATTGTATAGCCAACCATTTTGGGTAGAATGATAGATGCCCGGGACCACAGTACTATTGTTTCTTTCTCCTCCTTCATATTTACCTTTTCTATTTCTGCCAATAAATGATGAGCTATAAAATGATTCATTTTTTCGTGTCACAACTGATTACTCTTTTTTCTTTTTAAAGAGTGACATTCTATTAGCAATATCTCGATCGAAGTATGAAGGTCAAAATAAATAGAATAATGATGAATAAAAAAATAGAAAAATCCTTTAGCTGGATAAGGGGCGGATGTAGCCAAGTGGATCAAGGCCGTGGATTGTGAATCCACCATGCCCAGGTTCAATTCCCATCGTTCGCCTATCACATTATTGCAAATTCAAAAAAATGCAATTTTCCATATTCCTAGTTATGGGATCCGTTCTGTCTTCGTGTTCATTGATGTGGTTCCCGGTTTGGTTCTTCCAATGTCTGCTTGTCATCGTTGACGATGGTGGGGTGATGCTCTGTTGTGCTAGTCCTTCGGGACCTTACCATGATGATTTTCCATCCGTCTTCTACAACAAGTTTTGCCCGATTTCGATGATAAAGAGCGAGGACGACGGTGTGCCTTCGGCTCGCTCCCATGCTTGTAGTTGTAGCTACGCGGTTAAGAACCCTATTTGTTCATTGTTTTCTCAGAGAAAAAGTGAACTAGCTAGATGGGCTGCCTACGTGGGAATCCAATGAGTTAATAGCATAAAACCAACACTTTGATGCTGAAATTTACCGTATACCACTACTTTACGTTTGCGGGACAGAAAACCACCAGATTTTGCGAGGTTTTTTGCGGAATGCGCTAATAGCTGATTTGGAGCGAATTGACACGAAATTTGACCAGTTGGGCCCATTGTCAGGGCTGAGGTGGCATTGGTCCCACTTATCAGCCCACTTTAAGAAATAAAAAATATAATAAAAAAGATAAAGGGAGCTGGAGGTCTTCTCCTTTATCCCCCCGACAACCATCGCTCCCAGCACCGGCGAGCACCGCCTCCTCCAACCTCCAACCTCCAGCCTGAGCTCCGCTCTTCTCTCCCCGCTCGGCCCCATCTCCTTTTTCGCCGGTGGTGCGATGCACCTCTTCCACATGGCCTCCCGTACATCGCAGATCTCGCTTGCGAGTGGAGCTGGGGACGGATGGAGGAGACGGCGGCGGAAACTCGGTCGGCCGCCATGGCCAAGTGCTCGTAGATCTCGCGCTGGAGGCGATGCCTCCCGTGCATCAGCGGGTCGTGGCCTCCTTGACCGAGCGGGATGCATGCCTTGCCGGCGCAGAGCGACGGTCGGGGCGGAGATCTGTTGGCAGCTGGCGGCTCTGTCCTGCGCTCCTCGTGGCCATCGCCGGCAAGCGAGCGCTTCCTGCCGGCTTTGGGCGTCAACGGCGGTCACGCGGGCTGGGGAAATGTGGGTTGGGGAGGGGCTTGCGTTGTCGGAGTGCGGGGCGATCAGCTCTGCGTTGGCGGCTCTTGTTGGAGATATGCCCAAGAGGCAATAATAAAAGTGGTTATTATATATCTTTATGTTTATGATAAATGTTTATATACCATGCTATAATTGTATTAACCAAAACATTGATACATGTGTGATATGTAAACAACAAAGAGTCCCTAGTAAGCCTCTTAACTAGCTTGTTGATTAATAGATGATTAGTTTCATAATCATGAACATTGGATGTTATTAATAACAAGATTATATCATTATATGAATGATGTAATGGACACACCCAATTAAGCGTAGCATAAGATCACGTCATTAAGTTATTTGCTATAAGCTTTCGTTACATAGTTACCTAGTCCTTATGACCATGAGATCATGTAAATCACTTATACCGGAAAGGTACTTTGATTACATCAAACGCCACTGCGTAAATGGGTGGTTATAAAGGTGGGATTAAGTATCAAAAGTATGAGTTGAGGCATATGGATCAACAGTGGGATTTGTCCATCTCGATGACGGATAGATATACTGGGCCCTCTCGGTGGAATGTCGTCTAATGTCTTGCAAGCATATGAATAAGTTCATAAGAGACCACATACCACGGTACGAGTAAAGAGTACTTGTCGGAGACGAGGTTGAACAAGGTATAGTGTGATACCGATGATCAAACCTCGGACAAGTAAAATATCGCGTGACAAAGGGAATTGGTATCGTATGTGAATGGTTCATTCGATCACTAAAGTCATCGTTGAATATGTGGGAGCCATTATGGATCTCAGGATCCCGCTATTGGTTATTGGTCGGAGTGAGTACTCAACCATGTCCGCATAGTTCGCCCGTAGGGTGACACACTTAAAGTTGGATGTTGAAATGGTAGAACTTGAATATGGAATGGAGTTCGAATATTTGTTCGGAGTCCGGATGAGATCCCGGACATCACGAGGAGTTCGGAATGGTCGGAGAATAAGATTCATATATAGGATGTCATTTTATGTGAATTAAAATGATTCGGAAGGTTCTATGGAAGGTTCTAGAAGGTTCTAGAAAAGTCCGGAAGAACACACCTAGGAAGGTGGAGTCCACATGGGACTCCACCTCCATGGCCGGCCAACCCTAGCGGGGTGGAGTCCCAAGTGGACTCCCCATAAGGGGCCGGCCACCCCCCCCCTATGGTAGGTGGAATTCCCACCTCTAGTGGGAATCCTAGCTTGGGAAGGTTTCCCCCATATGGAAGGTTTTGGGTTCGGGTCTTATTCGGAGACTTGTAGTCCAACACTTGGGGCTTCCACCTATATAATGAGGGGCATAGGGGAGGGGGCCGGCCACACCAAGCCACCACCTTGGCCGCCCCCTATAGTGGCCGGCCACCCCTCTCCCCAAACCCTAGCGCCCGCTCCTCCACCATATCCCGCACGCTTAGCGAAGCTCCGCCGGATTTCTCCACCGCACCGCACCACGCCGTCGTGCGTCGGATTCAAGAGGAGCTACTACTTCTGCTGCCCGCTGGAACGGGGAGGTGGACGTCGTCTTCATCAAGAACCGAACGTGTGACCGAGTACGGAGGTGTTGCCCGTTCGTGGCGCCGTGATCAAGATCTTTTACGCGCTTTTGCAAGCGGCAAGTGATCGTCTGCAGCAACAAGAGCCTCATCTTGTAGGCTTTGGAATCTCTTCAAGGGTGAGACTCGATAATCCCCTCGTTGCTACCGTCTTCTAGATTGCATCTTTGCTTGGATTGCGTGTTCGCCGTAGGAAATTTTTGTTTTCTATGCTACGTTATCCTACAGTGGTATCAGAGCCGTGTCTATGCATAGATGGTTGCACGAGTAGAACACAATGGTTTTGTGGGCGTTGATGCTTATGTTATCTTTAGCTTGAGTACTTTGCATCTTTGTGGTATAGTGGGATGAAGCGGCTCGGGCTAACTTACATGACCGCGTTCATGAGATTTGCTCCACGCTTGACATGCAACTTGTATTGCATAAGTGGCTTTGCGGGTGTCTGTCTCTCCTACTATAGTGAAGATTCAATTTACTCTTCTATTGACAACACTAGTATCACCGTTGTGGTTGATGTTCGTAGGTAGATTGGATCTTGCTCGAAAACCCTAAACCACGTAAAATATGCAAACCAAATTAGAGAACGTCTAACTTGTTTTTGCAGGGTTTGGTGATGTGATATGGCCATAATGTGATGATGACTATGTATGAGATGATCATTATTGTATTGTGGCAACCGGCAGGAGCCTTATGGTTGTCTTTAAATTTCATGTTGAGTAGTATTTCAAAGTAGTTGTAATAGTTGCTACATGGAGGACGATCATGAAGACGGCGCCATTGACCTTGGTGCTTCGCCGACGATGATGGAGATCATGCCCGTTGATGATAGAGATCATGTCCGTGCTTTGAAGATGAAGATCAAAGGCGCAAAAACAAAAGGGCCATATCATATCACATATGAACTGCATGTGATGTTAATCCTTTTATGCATCTTATTTTGCTTAGATCGTGACGGTAGCATTATAAGATGATCCCTCTCACTAAAATTTCAAGATAATAAAGTGTTCATCCTTAGTAGCACCGTTGCCAAGACTTGTCGTTTGAAGCATCTCGTGATGATCGGGTGTGATAGAATCAACAAGTGCATACAACGGGTGCAAGTCTTTGCACATGCGGATACTAAGGTGGCCTTGACGAGCCTAGCATGTACAGACATGGTCTCGGAACACATGATACCGAAAGGTAGAGCATGAATCATATGATTGATATGATGAACACTTTGAGTGTTCGCCATTGAAATTACATCTTGTCTCGTGATGATCGGGCATAGGTGTGATGGAGTTGGTTCGTGTGATCACTAAGACAATGCGAGGGATATTGTTTTGAGTGGGATTTCACCTAGTTTTTAATTTTGTTAAATTAAAATTTGAACTCAATTTGTCATAAACATTAGTCTAAACTATTGCAAATATGTTGTAGATATGGCGTCCCCAATCAATTTTAACCAGTTCTAGAGAAAGAAAAGCTTAAGAGCAACGGTAGCAACTTCACCGACGGTTCCGTCATGTGAGGATCTTCCTCAATGGCGGAAACCTGCAATATGTGCTTGATGCACCGCTAGGTGACCCTCCTGCAGAAGCGAAACCGATGAAGTAAAGAATATTTACGCGACTCGGAAAACTCGGTACTCTCAAGTTCGGTGTGTGCCATCCTGTGCAGCGGAAGCCGATCTTCAAAAACGTTTTGAGCACCACGATCCACATGAGTTAATCAATGAGTTAAAGACTATCTTTGAGACTCATGTGGCCGTGGAATGCTATGAAGCATCGAAACACTTCTTCAGTGCATGATGGAAGAAGGCAGCCCGTTAGTGAGCACATGCTCGCCATGACCGGGCATGCGAAGAAACTCATGACTTGGGAATAGTGATTCCTAACACCGGGGATTAATCGTGTCCTTCAATCACTGCCACCTAGTTATAAGAACTTTGTGATGAATTACAATATGCAGAACATGAACAAAGAGTTACCTGAACTCTTTGCCATGCTAAAATCTGCTGAGATTGAAATTAAGAAAGAGCACCAAGTGTTGATGGTCAACAAGACCACCAGCTTCAAGAAACAGGGCAAGTCTAAAGGCAAGAACAAGAAGAGTGGCAAGAAAGCCACGCCTCGTGAAACCTAAGTCGGCCCTAAGCACGATCTTGAGTGCTATTGCAAGGAGAAGGGACAACTGAGCGTAATTGCTCCAAGTATTTGGCGGATACGAAGAGCGGCCTTGTCAAGAAGAAGAAAGAAGGTATATCTGATATACATGTTATAGATGTTTATCTCACTGGTTCTCGTACTAGTACCTGGGTATTTGATACTGGTTCGGTTGCTCATATTTGTAACTCGAAACAGGAACTAAAGAATAAACGAAGACTACGAAGGATGAAGTGACGATGCGCGTTGGAAATGGATCCAAAGTCGATGCGATCGCTGTCGGCACACTTCCTCTACATCTACCGGGATTAGTTTTAAGCCTAAATAATTGTTATTTTGTACCCGCGTTAAGCATGAACATTATATCTGGATCTTGTTTAATGCAAGACGGTTATTCATTCAAGTCTGAGATAATGGTTGTTCTATTTTTATGAATAATATCTTTTATGGTCGAGCACCTGAAAAGAATGGCTTATTTCTGTTAGATCTCGATAGTAGTGATACACATATACACAACATTGACGCTAAGCAAATTAAATTGAATGATAATTCTACTTATATGTGGCACTGTCGTCTTGGTCATATTGGAGTGAAACGCATGAAGAAACTCCATACCGATGGATTACTTGAATCACTTGACTTTGAGTCACTTGATAGATGCGAAGCATGTCTGATGGGAAAAATGACTAAGACTCCATTCTCGGGTATGATGGAGCGAGCTACTGACTTATTGGAAATCATACATACAGATGTGTGTGGACCAATGAGTGTAGCATCGCGCGGTGGTTATCGTTATGTTCTAACCTTCACAGATGATTTGAGTAGATATGGGTATATCTATTTAATGAAACATAAATCCGAAACTTTCGAGAAGTTTAAGGAATTCCAAAGTGAAGTAGAAAATCAACGTAACAAGAAGATTAAATTTCTACGATCTGATCGCGGAGGTGAATATCTGAGTTATGAGTTTGGCATGCATTTAAAGAAATGCGGAATACTTTCACAATTGACACCGCCGGGAACACCACAACGAAACGGTGTGTCGAACGTCGTAATCGAACTCTCTTAGATATGGTTCGTTCTATGATGTCTCTTCTGATTTACCTTTATCATTTTGGAGTTATGCATTAGAGACAGAGCATTCACTTTAAATAGAGCACCATCAAAATCCGTTGAAACGACACCGTATGAATTATGGTTTAATAAGAAACCTAAGCTGTCGTTCCTAAAAGTTTGGGGTTGCGAAGCCTATGTAAAAAAGTACAACCGGACAAGCTAGAACCCAAAGCGAGAAATGCGTCTTCATAGGATACCCTAAGGAAACTATAGGGTACACTTTCTATCACAGATCCGAAGGCAAGATCTTTGTTGCTAAGAACGGAACCTTTCTTGAGAAAGAATTTCTCACTAAAGAAGTGACTGGAAGAAAAGTAGAACTCGATGAGATTGAAGAATCTCGCTTGTTGATCGAGTAGCGCGGTCGGGAAGATGTTCTGTGCCTGCAGAGCAACGAGAGGAAGCTAATGACAATGATCATGAAACTTCAAATGAGATAACTACTGAACGATCGATAAGGGAACGTGCCACTCCGATTGGTATGATCCTTGTCTAAATGTCATGATTGTGGATAACAATGATGAAGACCTGCGACGGTGAAGAAGCAATGATGAGCCCAGATTCCAACAAATGGCAAGAAGCCATGAAATCCGAAATGGGATCCATGTATGATAACAAAGTATGGACTTTGGTAGACTTACCTGATAGCCGAAAGGCTGTCGAGAATAAATGGATCTTCAAGAGAAAAACAGATGCTGATGGTAATATTACTGTCTATAAAGCTCGACTTGTTGCAAAGGGTTTCCGACAAATTCAAGGTGTTGACTACGATGAGACTTTCTCACCTGTAGCGAAGCTAAAATCTGTGAGGATTTTGTTAATAATAGCATTTTCGATTATGAGATTTGGCAGATGGATGTCAAAACGGCGTTCCTTAATGGAGACATTGAGGAAGAGTTGTATATGGTACAACCCAAAGGTTTTGTCGATCCTAAAAATGTTGACAAAGTATGCAAACTTCAGCGTTCAATCTATGGACTGAAGCAAGCATCAAGAAGTTGGAACCGACGCTTTGATAAGGTGATCAAAGACTTCGGGTTTATACGGTGTCATGGAGAGGCCTGTATTTACAAGAAAGTGAGTGGGAGCTCTGTAGCGTTCCCGATATTATATGTAGATGACATATTATTGATTGGGAATGATATAGAACTATTAAGCAGTGTAAAAGGTTATTTCAATAATAGTTTTTCAATGAAAGACCTTGGTGAAGCATCATATATATTAGGCATCAAGATTTATAGAGATAGATCAAGGCGTCTAATAGGGCTATCACAGAGTACATACCTGGACAAGATTCTAAAGAAGTTTAGAATGGACGAAAGTAAGAAAGGATTCTTACCTATGTTACCAGGCAAGGTCTTGAGTAAGACTCAAGGTCCGGCTACGGCAGAAGAAAGAGAAAGGATGGGTCAAATCCCCTATGCCTCGGCAGGCTCTATCATGTATGCCATGCTATGTACAAGACCGGATATAGCACATGCGTTAGTTTGACTAGCAGATATCAAAGTGATCCAGGAATGGAACACTGGACAAAGAATATCCTGAAGTACTTGAAAAGAACTAAGGATATGTTTCTTTGTTATGGAGGTGACGAGCTCGTTGTAACAAGTTACACCGATGCAAGTTGGAACACCGATCCCGATGACTCTAAGTCACAATCTGGGTACGTGTTTATATTGAATGGTGCTGCATAAGTGGGCAAGTTCGATGCACGGTGGCGAAATCCTCAACAGAATCGGAGTACATAGCGGCTTCGGAGGCTTCATCAAGCGGTATGGATGAAGAGGTTCATTGTAGAGCTCGGTGTGGTTCCTAGTGCATTGGACCCACTAGTCATCTGTGACAACATGGGTGCCATCGCCAATGCACAAGAACCAAGGTCACACAAGAGGTGAAGCATATCAAGCTGCGTCATCATTCGATTCGCGAGTACATCGAAGATGGAGAAGTAAAGATTTGCAAAGTACACACTGATCTGAATGTAGCAGATCCGTTGACTAAAGCTCTCCCTAGGGCAAAGCATGACCAACACCAGAATGCCATGGGTGTTAGGTACCTTACAATGTAATCTAGATTATTGACTCTAGTGCAAGTGGGAGACTGTTGGAGATATGCCCAAGAGGCAATAATAAAAGTGGTTATTATGTATCTTTATGTTTATGATAAATGTTTATATACCATGCTATAATTGTATTAACCGAAACATTGATACATGTGTGATATGTAAACAACAAAGAGTCCCTAGTAAGCCTCTTAACTAGCTTGTTGATTAATAGATGATTAGTTTCATAATCATGAACATTGGATGTTATTAATAACAAGATTATATCATTATATGAATGATGTAATGGACACACCCAATTAAGCGTAGCATAAGATCACGTCATTAAGTTATTTGCTATAAGCTTTCGTTACATAGTTACCTAGTCCTTATGACCATGAGATCATGTAAATCACTTATACGGAAAGGTACTTTGATTACATCAAACGCCACTGCGTAAATGGGTGGTTATAAAGGTGGGATTAAGTATCCGGAAAGTATGAGTTGAGGCATATGGATCAACAGTGGGATTTGTCCATCCCGATGACGGATAGATATACTCTGGGCCCTCTCGGTGGAATGTCGTCTAATGTCTTGCAAGCATATGAATAAGTTCATAAGAGACCACATACCACGGTACGAGTAAAGAGTACTTGTCAGAGACGAGGTTGAACAAGGTATAGTGTGATACCGATGATCAAACCTCGGACAAGTAAAATATCGCGTGACAAAGGGAATTGGTATCGTATGTGAATGGTTCATTCGATCACTAAAGTCATCGTTGAATATGTGGGAGCCATTATGGATCTCCAGATCCCGCTATTGGTTATTAGTCGGAGTGAGTACTCAACCATGTCCGCATAGTTCGCGAACCGTAGGGTGACACACTTAAAGTTGGATGTTGAAATGGTAGAACTTGAATATGGAATGGAGTTCGAATATTTGTTCGAGTCCCGGATGAGATCCCGGACATCACGAGGAGTTCCGGAATGGTCCGGAGAATAAGATTCATATATAGGATGTCATTTTATGTGAATTAAAATGATTCGGAAGGTTCTATGGAAGGTTCTAGAAGGTTCTAGAAAAGTCCGGAAGAACACACCTAGGAAGGTGGAGTCCACATGGGACTCCACCTCCATGGCCGGCCAACCCTAGCGGGGTGGAGTCCCAAGTGGACTCCCCAAGGGCCCCCCCCATATGGTAGGTGGAATTCCCAGTGGGAATCCCTGGGAAGGTTCCCACCATATGGAAGGTTTTGGGTTCGGGCTTATTCGGAGACTTGTAGTCCAACACTTGGGGCTTCCACCTATATAATGGGGCATAGGGGAGGGGGCCACCAAAGCCACCACCTTGGCCGCCTATAGTGGCCGGCCACCTCTCCCCAAACCCTAGCGCCCCGCTCCTCCATATTCGCACGCTTAGCGAAGCTCGCCGGATTTCTCCACCGCCACCGACACCACGCCGTCGTGTCGGATTCAAGAGGAGCTACTACTTCCGCTGCCCGCCGGGGAGGTGGACGTCGTCTTCATCAACAACCGAACGTGTGACCGAGCACGGAGGGCCGTTCGTGGCGCCGTGATCAAGATCTTCTACGCGCTTTTGCAAGCGGCAAGTGATCGTCTACCGCAAACAAGAGCCTCACCTTGTAGGCTTTGGAATCTCTTCAAGGGTGAGACTCGATAATCCCCTCGTTGCTACCGTCTTCTAGATTGCATCTTGGCTTGGATTGCGTGTTCGCCGTAGGAAAATTTTTGTTTTCTATGCTACGTTATCCTACAGCTCTCTGCCGCTCCGCTCACTCGCGAGTGGAGCTGGGGACACGGGGAGGTATGGGTGCGTGCAGTGGCCGCGTAGCGGTGGCGACACTCGACGGCGGCCGCACACAAGTCGAGACAAGTCTAGCAGGGGGAGGCGCACAAGTCGAGCTGTGGTGGTCAACGCGGAGAGATTGGGGATAAAGGCTATTTTTATTTTTTTAAATTTGGCTGACAAGTGGGGCATAGTCCACATCAGCAAGCTACTGCATCTTTGTTGCCACCTCAGCTCTGACTAGTGGGCCCTACCTGTCAGATTTCCTTTCAATTCACGTTCAGTTCGCATTTAGCGCATTCCGTAAAAAACTGAGCAAAATCTGGTGATTTTTTGTCCCGCAAACGTAAAATGATGGTGTTTGGTAAATTTTACCATCAAGTGGTTTTTTTGCTATTCACTCGAATCCAACATACACCCCGAGATACTGAACCACCTTACTCATTCCCCGGTTTTGTGTGAGCTGGTGCGTTGTTTTCTTTCTGTTGAGCTTTGGCTCGGAAGAAACGAAGTTGGTCGTGTCAGCGTGACGTGTGTCCGTGGGTTTAAGGAATTTGCGCGGCTGTGTCGTTGGGGCGCAACGCGCGCGCGTAGGTGGCGACAGGAGGACCGCCGGGTTGCCTCGCCCTCCGACAGGGCCGCCGAGACGTCGCTCTCTCCAACCGCACCCCACCCGTTCCGATGCTCCTCCGTTTCCCGCAGCTACGTGCAGCCGTGCGCGGCTCGCGCTCGGTGCCGGCGCCGCTGCGAGCTGCGCTCCACGCCGATCAGATGAAACAACGGGTCGCACGGCCGCCCGCGCATGCCGTAAAACTCGGCACCGGCACCGGCAACCCCTTGCTTGCTTGCCCGATCGACGTCGTCGTGTGCAGGTACGAGAATGCATCGCCCGGCCGCACTGCGTCGCCCCGTTTCCCCCCCACGGCGCTTGCATTTTGATCCTCTGCGTACGGTACGTGCGTGAACTATGGATACGATCGGGCGACACGCCCACCGATCTAAACCGGAGGATTTTCCAGGATTCCCGTCGACACACACTGGACTTATTTCATTCCTTCGGACGCTTCCCTAAAGTGAGGCTATTTTAGCAAGAAAAAAATACCGTGCTATGGCAAAATAGCGTCCGCCTTAAATTACACCAGTATTAGCGTGCTATTAGGGAGCCATTATACACTGATTTATTTAGCGTGGCCTCTTCAAATACGCTATAGCGTACTTTTATCGTCGAATTAGCGTGCTATTTTCCCCATGATTTTTAGTCGTTTTGAGTTTGAATTGTGTCGCCGCGGACACAACGAGTGCCTGCGTCATGTCGCCTCCGGCTTGCAGATCGGCCTTTCACTGACCTGCTTCCCTTCTAAACCCGCATCGCTT
This sequence comes from Lolium multiflorum, assembly GCA_030979885.1. Taxonomy (NCBI): domain Eukaryota; kingdom Viridiplantae; phylum Streptophyta; class Magnoliopsida; order Poales; family Poaceae; genus Lolium; species Lolium multiflorum. The sequence goes on from JAUUTY010000450.1 coordinate 82,932, forward strand.
TGTCGCATGCCCTGCTTCAACCGCATTAGGTTTAGCGAATCGCTGTCTGGCTTTCTGCTCCTCTATCAATTGCATGTATGCCCTCATTTTATAGACAAGTGACCGCACATGTTTGTGGTCACACTTCCATAGCCATTGCCGGTTTCAGCCTTGCTTGCTCCCCAAAGCCAGTACTAGTTGAAACCTTCAATCTTACCCTCGGAATGGACCGAAAATGGGTGGACTAGCATGAGGCCAACCACCTCATGAAGTATGGCATCCTCCTACCACCCAACACGACGGTTTCGAAAGGGTTAGGCATGAGCATGGGTGGAGTTCCCTTGCTGCCTCTGCCCACAAACAAGGAATTGGACTACGAGGTCTCCCAGAGGTAGCGCAAGGAAGCAATGTGGTTCGACCCACAGTATGCAGTGGCGGAACCACATTGACACCAGTGTAGTCAATTGACAACACAAGTTTTTAGAAAAAACCTTTGTATGCTGGTATAAATCATGCAATAATATATTTAAAATAAGTAAAAATATACCTATTTGACAACACAGATTCAAAATGACAGCACAGATTTCAGGTTCTGGCTCCGCCACTGACAGTATGTTGAACCACTTCAATGACGACCATCGACCATCAGAGAAGAAAAAGGCCAAGCGGAATTGCGGTCTGGTCAAGGCCTAGACGCACAGTGAAGGAGGTCATCTACGATGGCTGCCTAGTAGCACTCTGTCGGAAGGCCACGGATGTCGGTATCGTCAACCTCGACTCCAACAATGAATCATAGGAATTGCCGCTGGCATAAGTGCCCGGCGATGAAGCCTCCGATGACGAACCTTGGGATCTTACTAGTAGAGGTAGCTGGACCTAAACAAAACAAGCGCATTTGGTGTCCAAAACGGTCAACGGATTGGGCAGCAGAAGTATGCAAAAGAGTTCAAACAATATTCCCTCCCATTAAATTACATACCTAGTACAGGGAGAAACGGTCAACAATACAGTACGCACTCGCTGAGTCGCTGTCGCTATGGAGAAATAGTCAAGAGCACATCACATTGCCTCTTGGATTCCTGCCTGCCGGGATGCCCATGCGGCCACGCCCACTGGCAGTGCCAGTTCCCACTCCCACAACAGCTGCTGAACCGCTCAGGCAGGCGAGGACGTGAACTGTACAAGTAGAGCCTGCCGGCCGGCCACATGCGCGCAGCGGCGCAGCAGGCCGGCTGCCGCTGCAGCCGGTCGACGACGACGCACGCACGCACGCATGCTGCCGCGCCCGAACGAACCTAGCGCAGCAGCGGGAAGGAGATAGGCTGCCATCCTCTGCTCCCCCGTCCATGCGCGCATCATCACTCCGAGCTCCGTCGATCTGCCATCATGCGTGCCTACCCTGCTCCGCGTGCGGGTGCTCAATAGCTCTCTCTCTCTCTCCATCTCTCTAGCTCCCCCGTCCATGGCTGCCGCTGCCTCCGGTTCATCGTCATTGCGACGACGAATTTTCGTCCCATCGTGCGCGCGAGAACAGGGCCGGTCCAATCATCCGCCGCGTGCGTGCACGCAGCGCAGGTGCCGTTCCAGGATGAATCTGCTTTGCTTCCACTCGAGTGGTAGTGGCCACCCAGCTACCGCTACCGCTAGCTACCTAGGCTAGGCTTTCCGTGGGAGGCGACATAGACGTTTTGCTGGTACGTACGCGATGGATGCCGCGCTTCGTGGCGGCACCGGTACGCCCTGTCGGTGGAACACGCGACACGCTTTCGCTATCAGACTTTTACGTTGCCCATTGGAGTATGTGGTTTCAGCTGTTGAAAAAACTTGTAACATTCGATGTGCAAAAACTTGTTTGCACGGCCTGTAATAACAAGTCCAATTTCTGAAGCATGTTTACAAGCGGTCAAAAGCGAGGCGTTCTCGGAGAATTTGTTACTGGCTGGCAGAGAGCAAGTACTGGTGTCAGGGAGATGGTGGGAGAAGCAGGAGCAGGGCAGACAGAGCCCGTGCGATGGGGCAGCCATGGCCACGGCCCACGGTCATCATGATGAGCACCCTTTCTCCCCTTGCTTTTTTCGCAACACCGGCCCGTGTCTCCCTGCTGCCTGCCGCAGCGGCAGCAGAGACACCGCCGAGCGCGAGCAACTGAATGAGGAAGATGCAAAACCACAAGCACACGGAACGCCATTGCCGATTGCTTGTTTGTTTCTTCGTGTGGTGTGGGGGCACCTGCTACGCCTTGCCTTCCTACCCGAATGCGAGCATGACCAAAAGGCGCCCCCTGTCGAGCGCCAGTGCCACTTCTCGGTCCCATGCCACGCTGCATGCACTTCACCGCGCGAGCAGTGATTCAGCTTGTGCGTGTACCGTCGCCGTGGGGATGGGAGCTAGTAGCTGCTGCTGCTGCAGGCACGCAGGCACAGTGGGCTCCTCCTCCACTCCAAGTCAACTTGTGTCCATCGTCTGACCTGCACCGTTTGTTTAGCCACAACTGGGCCAGAGACTCTGCTGCGACACTAGTCCGTCGTCCACGGTAAAAGTTATGAACCATGGCAATGTGTACGCACCTTTGCAGCTGCACGTACAAGTATGTGTACGTTACGTACGCACCGTACTACGAGACTGTGCTGCCATGCTAGTATGTGTAAGCACCATATATACAGCCTGATTTTTTTTTCATATTTCTTAACATCCATAAAATTATATTTCGCATGCAAAAGACAAAGAGCAGCGGTGGAGAATGATACACGAGGATAAATCACTTGTTGACCGTTCAAACACTCCTGAAATATCTGTTCAGCTACATCTTAACTTGATTGTCTTATACTCTAGAAGCCTCTATAAATCTATTTATTATATCCTCATTTTCAAGACAATAGAATTGTTGTAGTTTATAAAAATCCTCATTTGTTATATCCTCATTTGTTATATCCTCATTTTCAAGCCTCTATAAATCTATTTATTATATCCTCATTTTCAAGACAGTAGACAAAGTTCTCTAGACATTTAATCACACTGATGACTCTTATAATCAAATTGTAGTACATTAAGGAGGCCTACATTTCTATGAATGTGATTGTACTGTTTTGCTTAAATTTATAGTGAACGTCGCATGAACAAGATATTTAATAAGCATGCCATATTAATGAAATGGTTTTTTGACTAACCATTGTTGTAGTTTAACACAAGATAGAATATTTTTGATAATAAGTTCTTAAAACATAGAATACATATATTCTTAAAACATATTTCTAATAATTAAATATATTCATGTTATACATGTTACTATAAGATTGTATAAACAAGTATTTATCTTTACAAATGACATAAACTTAGTTATGAGACGATCAAGTAAAGATGTTCGGTATAAATAGAACACTTAGGGCAGGTGCGGAGCTTCGTCCGGTGCTACCGGCGCTGTAGCACCGGTCCAGCTGATTAGCCAAAGGAAGTACATACTAAATTTTTAGTGTAAATTGAGAAGATTATAAAGGCTGCTCCAGTACTAAATTCAGCTCAATGCCTCGCTCCTTACACTTAAACTAAGCTAGCATTACTCATCCTCCAGTCCTGGCTCTGCCACTGACTTAGGGCGTGTTTAATAGATTGGATGCACTACAAAGAAAGAAATTTTTGGCGACCAACTTGGTCGCCGTGATACATGGTGATCCATCTGCAACGTTTTGGGTTAGTTAAACATTTTTTTCTCTCATTTTGGATGCTCTCTACCACCACGTATTTAGAAACAATGGCCGTCCAATGCGTGGTAGATGTCGATTTATGTATTATGCGTGTGAAGTCAACCCAAATCACTAACCCATGGTGCTTTGAATCTTGTGGAGCCGCAATGGTGGTGTCTTTTTTAAACCGCACCCTCTATATAGACAAAGTTGATAATGCCATGTACAACAATTTATGATTCTCACTGGTGGGTCACTGATTTCATGATTATTTTTTAACCGTGATTTCTGACTTCTTGAATTTTATTTTTTAACCGTGATTCTCTTCTGGTGGGTCACTGATGTTATATTACATTATTTTTTTACCCGTAATTACCAGCTACTTGACTTTTAAACAAAAGTGCTGTTAAAATTGACCTTCATAAAGTTAAGGGATGATGCATGATATGGGTTTAACATGTCAGCCTCATCCTACTACACTGTAGTTACATGAACAATACAAATAACTTATATATTGAACCTTGGTGTTTTTTGGGCGAATCGTAGAATCTCCATGTTTTGTAAAGGAGCTGAAAGGACACAAATTGTCAGACCCCCTTGCGTCACTCCTCACGCGGCGCCGGGGGAAACCCTAGCCCCCAACCCCGCCCCCTCCATGTCCTTCCGCCGCCGGCCTCTGCCGCAGTGGCGGCGGGCCCCGCTGCCGAAGGTGGTGGGGGGTTTCTCTCCCGCGCGGCGCTGGTGGCTGGTTCTGCCGGGTGAGGCGGCGGCGGGCTGACCGGCGCGTGGAGGCCGGGGCGGCGTCCCCGGGCGAGCCGACGGTACTTCGGTGGCGGAAGCTCGGGTGGTGGCCGCGGTGATGTGCTACGGCGCGTCCCCGTGGATGGTGGCCTGCAACTTCGGCCACGGAGGTGGCGTCGCTGCCGGCTGGCCCAGGGAGCCTCCTTCGTGGCGGATCTAGAGCTCCAAGCTCCAATCCCTGCGTCTGGCCAGGCCGGCGGTGCGGCGGCTGCGGCGTCGTCGGTTGGAGAGGTGGTGGCTTGGGTGGTTGTGATGCTGGCCCATATCGATCCATCTTGGATCTGTTGGTGCTTGGCAGCGGCAGGGAGGCGGTGTTGTGGTGCTCTTGGTTGCGGATGTGCGGTTGCAGGTCGTCGCCTGGCAGCCCGGGGTGGTTCGAGGTGAAGGATCCTGGGAGAAATCTTTGTCCGGGTTTTGGTCCGGACTGGCGACGGCGACACCTGTGGGTGTCGTTGACTTTCTTGGAAGCGTCGTTCAGGGCTCCTCTCGTCACCTCGGTGTTCTGCCTCTGGAGGGAAGCCTCAGATCCTTGGGATCAGATGATGGAGGCGCTTCCGCGTCTCTCTCCCTGTTGAGGGCATCGTCTCGGAGTGGGCTTCGTCCTGGGGACTCGAGGATGGATGGTTGCTGAGTTGCCTCGCTTGGGGCGCTACGTGCAGTTTGGCAGCGATGAGGTGTCAAGCAGAGTTTGGGTCGCGGCTTGGGCTTCGATAGTCGGTTACCGGCGTGTCCGACGGGTCTTCTCGTGCTTCGCTGTGGAGCTGTGGAGTCGGAGCTGCGGTGGAGTGTGCCCCTGCGGCAACGATGGCCAGCAACCGGTGGTGTGGAGGATGATTCGGTCGGCGCAAGCCCATCATTGTTCTCTTGTGATGCTCGACGGCCAAGTCGGAGCTGTCTCTCGTTGGCGTGTGTGGCCGTCTGTTGGCATTTGGCCAGGTCGGTCGGGGGTTTGTGCCCAATATTGTCATCTCCCATGACGATATTGGTGCATTGTATCGGTTTTTGGCCGGTTTTCCCGTTCATAAATCGGCCGCCTTCTTCTTTATCAATGAAAATGGCAAGTCTCGCCTTGTTTCAAAAAGGGAGACAAATTGAATGGCCATTGTTAGTTCAGAGTTAGAAAACGAACCATAGCTATTATTTTTTAAACAAACCATAATTATTATTAATATGGTAAGGATGATACCCATCATTGCTCTGTAATAATTCAGCTCACACCTTTGCGCACACACTGGCGGAGGCAGGAACAAATTTAAGGTGTGGCTGAGTCCATAAATAAGAACATGCAAAACTTAACTAAATAAACATTACACAGTTCAGCACTTCAGCAGGTCTTATCTAATTCCGTGATGTTAAAATAAAGCATTGCACCTAAAATACCTCAGAAATTAGGAAGTTGCTGGCTGGATTAAAGCGTTCAACAGGTTTCCGGGAATTTCAGAGTTGGAAGTTACTGACATCTACCTGGAGGCTGAAGTCTAAGCCGCCATGCACGGCCCAAGGGCATTCGCGATCAGGCCCCGAGCACAACACTACATATACCATTTCTTTTACATGAACAATACATATACCTAGCACTGGCGTATAATTTAAGGTGTGACCGCTGCCAAACCTTGCCATATATACCTGGCTGCGGTCCTACGCACCCACATGTTTTATACAAAAATGCTTAAATGTGCTTCTAATCTATTTCCTATGTGTCAAAATATAAGACGTTTTAGGATTGTCCCGACTAGGTGAAATAGGTATATAAAGATGTTAATACCCCTGATTTGAAATTTCCAATTAGATCATGCATCGCTTCCTCGGCCAGAAGCTTCTGCCTCGTTTCGCGACCACTTCCTCACCTTTGCATCCTCGACTGTTCCTTGCCCACGATCTCCTAGAGCATCTCCAGTCGCGTTTCCCGAACGACTTTTGGGGGACAGCCGACAAGAAATGGGGAAAATCGCGTTCCAGTCGCGTCCTCTAAAGCTAAATAGCATCTCATTTTATGTTCGGCGTCCCCGGTAGTGACTCTATGCATAGAGTCTCTACCGGGACGCCGGACACAAAAATAGCGTCCGGACGCATGCCTGCATCCCCTACCCACATGTCATTCTCTTTTCCCACACTTTCTCTCACCATTTTTCCCACATGGGGTGGTCCCCTCTATTAAAATGCATGTATCCTAACGCTGTTTGGGGGACGCGGCTGAAAAGGGCCTTTTTTTTTTACAGATTTTTGGTCTCTTTTTGTCCGACGCGGTTCTAAATATGCCTCAAATCATTTGTGCCGGACGATTTTTGAGGGATGCTCCTAGCTCTGCCTAGACCACCATCTCCTCATCCAGGTGCTTCTGGGCTCTCCTTCGACCAACAGGTGCTCGCTTAGGTGTTTCTGGTCTCTGCCTCGACCACCATGTGCTCGCTCAGGTCCTTGCTTGACAAATACTGACTAGGAATCGCTTAAACGTCTTATATTAAGACATAGAGAGGTGAACAAAAGCCAATCTATTTCGCACCGATCATACCATAGTTTATATCTGCGCATGCATGGATATATGTGTCCAGCACATCAATAAGAGTAAATTTGCCGACCCTTGACACTCTTGTTCTTGAGATATCGTAGATCAGTTCGCGAGTTAGTTTGGGCACTCTTGCAATGTGCGTCGAACTTACATCACACTCCGACCTCTTCTAAAACTTACCTAAAAGTTTTGATTAAACAATGTAAACTAAACTTGGCCATATTATTTGACAAGAAGTAAGGGAAATTCATTAGAGTGAAAGTGAAAATTTTAGGCCCGTAAAGTGAACGCATCGCTAGCTGTCGTATCTTTCTAACTAGAGTGGCTTGCTATTTTCAGATGGAAAAAACTGACATGTGGCAAATTGCCAGGAACTAAGCCCAAAATTCCTTGGCAACTTCCAGTGTGCCTGCTCCACGCATGCTTGCGCACGATTAGCACCCCAAAGTAAAACAAGTAAGTTTCAACCAGATATGTACCCGTGTGATTATTTTCGTGACCTGTGGATCTGTTTTTTGCTTAGATGTTAAAAATGTGCACCAAAAGTTGCCTTTATATATAGTACTTTCTTTGTTTCAAAATAATTGTCGTTCCTTTATATATACTTCATCTGTTTCGTAATACTCCTTAAACACTTATTTCAAATAGAGGGAGTATTATTTTTAATTTATTATTTTTGAGGCAAATTTATCTTCTTGTATCATTGTATGTATGCAAGAGGATCGGGCTGGCGGGCCAAATATTGTGCTCCGACACCCACATAACCAGATTGACATTTCTCAAACACCAATGCTCAGCAGCCTGCTCCACCACCACATGTATTTTTTCATATATTCTACCTGGATGGTTCTTTGTGTTTGGATCCGGCCTTAATCGACAAATGGGCCGAAATGTTAGGAGCCACGCCCGTGCACGATGCTACTCGATGCTGGCATAATGACAAAAAAAAAAGGGCGCGACTAAGAATCAGGCGACTGAAATTTACTAAATCTCAGCCACCTGACCTCACGCCGTCTTGGCCCCTTTGCTTGTTGTTTTAATGTCGCGCTGTGAAGATTGAATTGCCAAGAATTGCTTGACATACAACAAACCTAACCCACTAGAAGGCCACGGAAGTAGTCAATTAATGCGTGAGGTCCATGCTTTTTTCTCACAAGCTTTTTCCTTCTAACTTTTGTTGGAGAAAGAAAAGCTGAAAAATGGCCCGATTGTAACTTACATGTAACTAAATTATGCTTAGTTGCAACACATGTCTAACTAAAAACCTATTAGACTAGTTATAGTGGGGAGTTACATAGAGTAGTAACATGGTGCATCTTACTACCCTATGTTAATGTTGTGGAATGTATATGTGGATTGCCTAGCCTTTTCCATCAGTTCGGACTTTTGGTTCAAGTGGCTAGTGCATGAATCTTAACATGGTATCAGAACCCCAGGTCTCGAGTTCAAATCCTGGCTTTCACATGGTTTTCGCAATTAAGCCTAAAAATTGTTGTTGCCCCCCCCTCTTTAGCCACCGCTGATGCCCTGTTTCGGTGTGCTCTTCTTCTTTCACGTGTTGACTTTCTTTTCTCTCGTTCGGACTTTTGATTCAAGTGGCTAGTGCATGAACCTTAACAGTTACTACCTTCATAGTGGATAGGTACTTATATGTGGTATCATGCATGTTATATTTATTAGATTGTACAGTAGACACATATTGTCTTGAGAAGGATGATGTTATGGTAACATATATAGCTAGTTACCACCTCACTCTCTTTCTTCATTTATTATCATGCCATGTCACCAAAATGTTTTGGGGTGTGTGATGTTACTAGCTATGTTACTCCCACTATGAGTAGTCTTAGTTTCAACTCACATGGAACTAAAATCTCACGTGCAACTGAAAAAATACCCGTCACATACATGTGCAACACGAAAATCTAAATTATAACCTACATGTAACTAGTAAAATCTCTGTCCAATCCACATGCAACGGAAAAAATCTTAGTTGCGACCCATATGCAATTGAAAAAATCTCAGTTACGACACACAAGCAAGTAAAAAAAAACCACTTGTGACCGACATGCAACTAGGAAAATCTTAGTTGCAGCGCAGATGCAACTGGCAAAAAAATCTCAGTTGCGACTCAAATGCAACAGGGGAAATCTCAGTTGTGGCCTAGATGAAATTGAGAAAAAAAATCCAATTACGACCCACATGCAACTACGGAAATCTCAGTTGTTGCACACACGCAACCGAAAAAATCTTAGTTGCAACCCACATGCAACTGGGGAAATCTCAGTTACGGCCCACATGGAACTGGGAAAAAATCTGGTTGCGACCCACATGCAACTCGGAAAATCTTAGTTGCGACCCACATGTAACTGGGAAAAAGTCTGTTATGACCCACATGTAACTGGAAAAATCTTGGTTACGACCCATATGCAACTGGAAAAATCTTAGTTACGACACACATGCAACAGAATTAAAACTCAGTCAGGACCCCCATGCCCGAAAAATCTCAGTTGCCACCCACATGAAACTTGGAAATAAATTTTAGTTTCAACCCACATGCAACTAGGAAAATCTTAGTTGCGACCCACATGTAACTTGAAAAAAATCTTAATTACGACACACATGCAAATAGAAAAATCTTAATTTTAACCTACATGCAACTAGAAAAATCTCAGTTACGACCCACATACAACTGAGAAAAATCTCAGTTACAACCAATGTATAACTATCTAACATAGCACGAATGAGAACGTAATCAATGGCCCGGGATATTTTTCTCAACTGCAACACATGTGTCGCTTTTTTTTTGTTGCAAAAAACGACGGCAAAGCACATAAGAATTAAGAAGGTAGAAAAGAAAAGGGGGAAAAAAAGCACCACGCCAAAGACACGGCAAAGAAGCAAAGAAAATCAGCCCCAAGCAACGGCCCACAACAAAACAATAGCCAGCGGCAGCCCACGCCAAGAAAAACAGCGTGCAACACCCATGGAAAAATAGGATGGCAGACACAGAATAGTAAGATTGCACAAATCTTAATGCACTAAACTTAATGAATGATTAGGTGACTGAGATTTAATAAATCTCAGGCGTCTGATTTCCAGCAATTCCGAAAAAAAAGCACACACGATGGTATCTAGAAGTTCCGAGCATACCAGCAATCACTAAAACGACACATACGCCTTCAGTTATGCTGCCGTCATTCGTAACATGATAACATGCAACAACTAATATTGAACAGTCCCGAGTTAAAAGTGTAAAATCTGTCAAAAGCACACCAAACTGATAGCCACAAGCTTGCAACACCCCACGGACACCTGACCAAACTTGTCTTTGCTTGCAAGTTGGTAACGGAATATGCTGATGACAAATCTTCGTTCCGCATTCTTTCTCCATGTGTCAATCACAAAGCACATATCATTCCGAAGCTGACCAAGAGCCTAGCGATCGAGGTGGGAGTCAAACCACCAGGTAGTAACAAATATTGTTGTTCATGTTCAGTTGTTTGTCTCATACAAGATTGTTCCTACGGCTACCACGATGCACATAAAGTCCTAAAATGTAGAAGATTATGAGGGTCGTGGATTGTCAGATGGTTCCTGTGATAAAAGAGGGGAATTTAGAAAGCCTTTTTCTTCTGTGTCTCCCTGGCCTTCCGTGCACGGCTAGAATCTCCTGATTCCTTTTTGTGAGATAACTTATTCCTCTAATTTCTGTCGCTAAGAAGGGGAGGGAGACACCAGAGCACACCTCAACTTGAAAATGATATTTCAAAAGTTGGAAATTGGGAGCGGATACAAAAGAAGAACTGGTTGGGGACATAAAACTGAAACATATAGTATAGCATGGTTTTCAGTTGGAGTCTTATCCTTCATTTATATATATTTATTATGGTTTTACGTCTCCATGGGAACTTGGTGCCCCATAAGGCCAAAAGATTAAACACACTTTTGCTTATGTATTATTTTTGGCCCCACATATGAGTAAGAGTGTATTTCTTTATACACATTTCACAAGGTTACTGTCCCGCGTATGAGTATAGGTGCATTTTTGTTTGCTTGTGGTTCGTACAAGGTTAATAATCCCACATTTGAGTATGACCGGAGGAAAAGAGTAAAAAGAAAAGAAAAATAAGACCAACCCAATCACCACCCGTTGGCATTTTTTTATAAAATAAAAACTTCATCAGCGCACCTGTCAAATACAAGATTCGAACAAGGGCGGGCGACGTGCGCTCCCGCACCGCAAGCCACCGGAGTGACACCCTGTTCTTCGAACGAAAAGAGTAAGCCCGTCGTTGTCTCCGAACTTTATAAGTAGGTAGGACGACTAACGATCATGTAAATCAAGCAAAACCAAGAAACTTACACGAACAGTGTGAAAAAAATATACATAACATATTTTAAACTTGTTATTCAAAAAATAAATAAAAAATACAAGTAATGCTTGCAATAATGTACTTATATAATTGAATCTTCAAAACTTTAAAGTATGAGTAAAAAAGACAAAGGCTATTCCCGTACGTTAATTATGAGAGTAGAGAAAACCGTGATGAATTGTAACCAGAAAGAAAGGGATGGTTGTAGATCAACTCTAGGGTCATAGGGGGACCATGGCCCCCCTACTCTAGGGGTGTGTTCGGTTCTGGAATTTGGTGGAATGGAACGGGACGGTTCCGCACCCAGCACTCGTTCTTGTGTTCGGTTGGAGAGAAGGAACGAAATCAAGTGATTCCTTAGAAGCGAATATACTTGTAAGATGCGGAACCGACTCGTTCCACCGATTTGGTCGAATCTGAAGGAACGGCTGCCTACAAGCGAAAAGAATAAAAAAGTTAATGCTAACCATCTCGTTCTTTCTCTCTCATTTTCTCGTGCGTCTCTCTCTCTCTCAGAACGTGGCGGCGGCCAACACGCTCGGCGACGGCCCAGCACGCGGTGGTGGCCAGCTCACGACGGCAAGCACGCGGCAGCGGAAGCACGCCCGGTGGCCAGCACGCGACGACGGCCAACGCACGGCGGGAGCCCAGCACGCGGCAGCGGCCAGCCCGCGGGCGGGCCAGGGCATGCGGCGGCACCTAGCCCGCGGTGGCAACCAGCCCGCGGTGGCAAGCACGCGGCGGCAACCAGCCCACGGCGACGGCCAGCGCACAGCAGCAGCACAGCACGCGGCGGCCAGCCCTCGAGGGACCAGGCAGGACACGAGCGGCGACCAAGCATGCGCGGCCGTGCTCCTCCGTTCTGTGTTAATTTTGGCCTGAGTTGACTTTGGTTTGAAAAAAATCATGTTTAGGCTTATGTTAATTTTGATTTGGACAAAAAAAAATGATGTTTAGGTCGTTTCGTTCCGCTGTGTGATTCCTGAACCGAACAAAAAACGGAACCATTCCATTTCTCGACTTTTTCTGAACCGAACGCGAGGCCGGAACCATCCCATGACGTTGGAATGGAACCATTCCATTCATTCCCTCCGGTTTTGAAACCGAACACACCCTAGAAGTATCCTTAAGAATATGTCTTTATTAGGCTTAAATTTAAATTGATACTCAAAATTCAATTAAATTTACATGCTTAGCCTCTTCAACAATCTCTGTCGGGACACAAGGGTCAGGAATTCGGTAAGAAGAACAATGGGAATCTCACCTCATGGCTGGGAGAGAGGGGATAAATGAGACGGGAAGCCACCGGGACTGAGAGACATGAGTTACCCATGTTTACATCCCACGACAGCGACGAGATCCTACTTCTTGATATAATTCACTATAATGGTAACACGTGCAAGATTACAATGGTGGCTCAATCCTCAAGTCCACTGGCCCCCTCAACAATCTATGTTAGGACCTAGGGTCAAGAATTCGGTAAGATGGAGAACGGGGAGGTCTTAAGGACTAAGAAAGCAGGGTGTGTTCTAGTTTTGTTGCTGCAAACCTTTCCTATGTTGGAAAAATCTTTAAGAATGCCTTTGTTATTACGCTAAGTTCAAATATTACTCAAACTTCAGGTACAAATTATCGTTTTAGCCCACTCAACTTCACTGGTGCCCTCAACGATCTTCGCCAATCTCCGCCACTAGAAATGGAGATAGTGAAATGCTTCTATGATGGCTAGTAAATATATGAAAGATTAAGTGAGAACATTTTTTTGATTTTCTTAACACATGCAAAACATATTTAGGTTTCCCTTGTGCTATATTTTTTGTGTTTTATAAGAAAGTTGCGCCCTGGAAAACAAAAGCCAGTTATTTAAAGAAGAAAAAATCGAGAATTTTAGTTGTGTTTTAACACTTGACATAAAGGTTACGACTTCTCAATTACATATACATGCAAACAAAAGACACGAACATATGCCCCCTACTTTACAAGACCACTTTGACTACTTATAGTGGAAGTAACATATGTAGTAATATAACACATCCCATGATATTTTGGTGACATGTCATGACAATAATTGAAGAAAGTGAGTTAGATGGTAACTAGCTATGTTATCATATGCACCCCAAGACAATATGAGTATACAACATAATTAATGACACAATGAATAAAATCACATATAAGTTACTACCCACTATGAAGCTAGACATATGCATTTTAGTAGTCTAAGTTACTATCCAGTTTTCTTAAAAACACCTTTATTATTAGGTTTATTTTTCATAGGTCACTCAAACTTCAATTATAATTTACATAGTTAGCTATTCCAACGCCTCCTCAACATACTCCGTCAAGCTCCCCTAGTGCCGAGAGAACAGTAGAGAAGAAGAACGCTCGGAGAGAGCTGTGAGTAAATACAACAAAGTGAGAGTGGATGGTTGGAGGAAGAAGAAGACGGGTTGTGTTCTAGCTTCATTGCGAGTGATAGTGACAGAGCGATAGTGACAGAGCTTCCCGGCCACGCCCCCATACCCACCCCCAATAGGGAAGATTCATTCGTAATACATTTATTAATAGGGTAATTTGAACGTTTACTAAAAATTTAAGATAAGAAATTTTACATGGTTTCTTTTCAGAAAAGAAATTCTAACAAAAGATAAGTTGGTGAAGCGAAATTGGCGGCACGAGTGCATAAAATGTTGTTTTTGTGATCAGGATGAGACAATACAAGACCTTTTCATTTGTTGTCCTTTTGCTAAGATGCTACGGCGCATTGTGCATATGGCTTTTAACATATATCCACCATCCAACATAACTAATGATCAAAAAACCGGCTGAGATACCGATTTATTGGCCAATTTATCGTGAATCGAGTGGTAATCGATAAGATTTTGGCATATCGGCTGATTTATCGCCGACCCTGATATTTTGGCCGATTTTCAGTATGGTAGCTGATATCTCTCCCGATTTTCAGTCAGAAGGCCGATATTTTGGTTGTTTTTCAATGAAGTTTCGCTGAAATTCGGTCCAGCGGTCGATATTTTCGTTCTATCGTCGTGTAGAACTGTGCATTGGATCAAATTTTCCATTTTTATTGATTAAAATGTTGTTCAATGCTCCAATATTATATTTGCGCAACATATTATAGAAAATTTAGTGCCATAAATTAAGATTTATAAAAAAATAATTAATCTGCCGATAAGCGATTAATCTCCATTTTTAGGCCCACCGCGAAGCTAACGATTAACGATTTCTTGAACATTGAACATAACAAAAAAAAATACAATTGGTTGAATGAGGTGGAAAAGAAAGAAAAGGCTCATATAAGAGTGGGTGTATGTGCTTTGCTATGGGTCATTTGGCGAGTTCAAAATGATTTTATCTTTAACAAAGCAAAGCTTTTCATCATTATGTGGTTATTTTCATGGCTATCCACTGGATCTATATGTGGTCTTATCTCTAGCCACCGGATGAGAGCCAAGACATGGATATTGGGTGTAACCGTTTAGCACGGGATATGTACAACCGACTCGGTTAGCGGTTTGATTGAATTATAACATGTTGATGCATATGCTTGGCGTGTTATTGAAGTTTTTTTAGTTGGCTCATCCATGTTTTCACACTTTCAGATCCATGAGAGATGTGTATATTTTGTTGTTGTCGATACTTGGAACTGGATGTGTAAGACTTCAAAAATGCTTTAATAAATGGCCGTTATGAACATATACATGTAAATTATTTTGATTTTTTTTTTTACATTTGGAACACGCATTTTCTTAATTCCCAACACTACCTCGCGTGCACCAGCTATCTCCTGTTCTTCAGAATCAAGCTACAGCATCTAGCACAAGGTGCTGCGCCTCGGCGAAGATTCAGCGAGGCTATTTCGAGGCGTACGACGTAGTACTAGCACATATTAAGTGCACACCAGCAGTAACGCATATCCTGAAGCCTGTCTGCCGCGGGAGGCGCCACATCGGTCTACATTTGTTGCTTTGCCTAGCACCCAGGATGGATGGTAGGTGACAACAAGAACTAAAAAAGGACCCGAGCTGCAGGGGGTTTGGTGCCGGGCGCTGGTGGAGATCCTTGAGAGCGACGGAGCAACGCCGCGATCTCCTTCACGCGATCGACCCGAGATGCCATGTACGAGTAGCACCAAACTCCAACCGAGACGCGGCACCAACGAACCGGCCAGCCGGCGCGCGCGGTAGCTCGTGTTAAACAAGCATTTCGGTGTCGGGGATGTCGAGGGTTTGGAAGTTGTTGCCAGCTCGCGTCTCGGTCTAGCGAGCGTTGGGGGAAGACGACGATGGACGACGGACCGCGCGCTGGGTGGCTGTTGACCGCCGCGCGTGCGTGCACGTAGGAACATGCGAGCTGCCGATATGTCGGTGCCGCCGGATGCAGGTTGTGCAAGCAAGATGCATGGGTCAAAAGCAAAGCAACCCTGTAATGCCGAAAATACACAGTGAATCTGATAACTTGTCGGTTTCAAAAATCGTATCTTCAGCTTTTCAAAGTTGCAATTAATTTTTTCCATGTAGAGGACACAAGTATGTATATACATTCCATATTTCGCAATCAATATTGAAAGTAGGTAGCGTACATAAAAATGACGAGTTTCGAACGAAAGGCTTGAAGGAAACTAACTTTTCCCTCCCGACTTGTCTGTAACTTGGGGATCGATGCACTTGTTTGTAACTTAATGATGGACTAAGTAATATCACATTCACGAGAACCTAGGTTCTAAAGATTCCCGTTATTGTAGTGTCTGTTGCATAGAAAGATTATCTGTAAATGAACGCTCGTGTGTAATTCATTTGGTCATGAACAAGTGTGTTTCTAAAGTTTGTCCGAAGCCACAGTTTATAGAATTTGACCAACTTTATGCTCCCTTCATTTTTATTTACTCCTCGTTTTGGGTTTAGGTAAAATCAAATTTCGTAAAGTTCGACAAAGAATATATAAAGAAAACATCAACATTCATAATACCAATAGCATATATTATGACAATATACTTTATGGCAGGTTCTAATTAATATTACCTCCATACCGGTTTTCAGGGGTATTACGCATTTCGAGAAATAAGTTTGATTATAAATTTAGCAACTAGAATATAAGATATATACCAAAAAATTATAGCATTGGATTCGTATACAAAAGAAGTTTTTAATGGTATAATTTTTATGGCAAATATCTTATATTTCGTTGGCTAAATTTGTAGTCAAACTCATTACTCGAAATACGTATTACCCCTGTAAACCGGTATGGAGGGAGTACCATATATTATATATTGTATACTTTGATATTTTTTTCCTAAGTATTTAATTAAATTTTACAAAGTTTAATTCTAAATAAATCCCCCAAAAAGTAAACAAAAACAGAGAAAGTAGGGAAAAAAATACTAGTGTGTACCATCATCTATGACATCAAATTAATATCACTATATTCGACTTGAAGTTTAGTTTCATGTTATACCAAATTAATATCGCTAGATTCATCTTGTAGTTACTCTATTCTATAAAATTGGTCGACTTGGAAAAAGTCTGACTTAAGAAAACCTTTTTTTCTAGTTCTACATCGACCGTGAGAATTAAGAGATGACTTGATGTAGGTGTGTAATTGCACATTTTTTAGTTGCACATGCATTACACATGAAATTGACTGTTTACCTGACCGAAAAATTAGAAATGCACTTATTAGTATGATAAGATTCACAGAGATTGTACAAATCAATTATGTATACGGTTAGTAGTGTGCACGCGGGCTCACCACATTGCAGATGGCACGATCCACCAGGAACAACATCAGAATCAAAACAGCCAGGAGTGACAAGTCGATCAGACCTTCGATCGTTTTTGCACGCACCACCTGTCACGTATGCCATCAATACAGACATAAACCACACATGACCCTATAGATAAGCTCCAATTTACGTCACTGATCTTTCAGACCAGAACTAAAACGTGGCGCAGCGCCTCACCACGCCGGCGGCCGGCCGGCGATCGAGCAGACCTAGTGCTGGAGGATACGCGTCGTACGGCCGGCCTCGGACCGGTGGTTCAGATGGACTCCGACGCCGCGAACCAACGGCCGGTGGAGCGTCGCTCGTTGCTGCGGTGCTACTACCTCACCACTGGTGGTTCAAAGCTGATACCGTTTTGCACCGATGACCCTGTAGTTCTGTTTATTTCGGCAAGAATTGTTTAAGACTTTGGGAGGAAGATTTTCGGTTATTTCTTAGGAAGCACTTAAAGCAAAAACATTTCTGGGGTGTGGTGAGAGAGACAGTCTGAAATTGGGTATGTGTAGGATTTCCACGTTACACGCGTGTAGCAGGTGACGTGAGTGGGTGGTGCTGGTTATTTTGTTTAATAGTCTTGCAACATGGCATACCCTAGAATATCTGTGTTCTCACATGGATGTAGAATTATTCCGTCCTGTCGTGTGTGTTAAACAATTGATAAATCTAAATGCGGACGGACTCAAAATGGACATAAGAAATCAGCCTCTTATATTTTGATTTCAGCAGTGTGCATCGTAAGATGTTCATCGGCAACGTTGTGTCTTTTCGCCATTCAGGACTTCAATAATTTTAAGTTAATCTTAATGTCTTATGTGTTAAAACATAAATGTGCACCAACTTTCAAGTATTGCTCCATGATAATAGAAAAATTTAATACATTCCATCTCCTTTTATACAAACTTCCCGCACCTTGATTAGGATAGAATGGATACCTGCCGGAGATCGTTCTCGGGGGAGGGGGGGGGGGGGGGATTCTTGCGACGGACCTAATGGTGAGTTGGGATCAATGAGTGTTGGGAACAAGTGACGATGGTATGGCAAGAGAGTTGCTTTGATACCAATATCGCACCATCCACTACATGAAGTATTCGCTTAGGGAAAATTACCTTGCTCCCCAAACTGACTTTATTTGCTTTGTGGGGAGGGGGGATGGGGGGTGTATAATGTTGAAGGGGGGCATAAAATTGCCGGTCGAAGTGGAAGCACTAAACATCTTGTCAGCGATCCACGTGAGATCTATAACATAGCATATGTCAGCTCAAAATTGGCTTAGTTGAAACATATAGTTTCTTGAGGTGGGATCAAAGACAACGAGACATATATAAACACACACAAAATCCACATAAAATTATTTGAATTTTATTTTTGTATATCTAATAAAATTTGAATTTTGGCGTGCCAAGTGGAGGTTGAAGGCTTTTTTTTAAAGAACCTGCCCATTTATGAATTGTTAGCGCCCCATCTCACTCACGAATGCATATAATCTCTCTTATGTAGAAAAAGCAAGGCCAATGCTTGTTTACATGAGCAACCTAAAACTCTCGAAATGTTCCAAGACATATATGTTTTCCCCTTTAAGACGAGGCTTTGACTAACAATTGTATTGCTAGTACGTAATTTATGTGAGATGAAATTAATGTCACTAATTGATTTGTTCTCAAAGGTACTACAGTATATTATGATTATGCATCACATAAAGACGCTACAAAGGGAGTAATTGTTGACCAAAAACCTGTCTGAACTAAAATATATTTCATTTATATTTTAGAAAAAAAACAGTGAGCATTTCTACCTACGACCCATTACTCATTTGCAAGCAGATCGATACCATTGGGAACAAGGCCCTTCTCTATTGACAACGAGTTTATACACTACTACCATCCGCACTATAAAAGTTTAGAATAAAACTCATTTTTTCCGATAAAGGCAATATAAAAATATGAAGCTGGTACCAACTGCAACAAGCATCTGCAACAACACAATGTAAAGAGCTTATCAGGTCTTCGAGGATGCACATGCCAGTTATAACAACCAAAAGTAACAATAAACATGAACGATAGTAATGAGAAACTAATCAACAACACGCAGCAGCCAAACCTCAAGAAACCACCGTTGTGGGCTATTACCCATACTAGAAAAAGGTTCTTCGAAGCGAGGCCTCAAATTAGAAAAGATGTACGAGTGGTGTCACTGCTGGATCCAACCACTCAGAAAAAATCATAGGTTTACACCTTAAACCCTTGGTCCGATCAATAAAATTATAAAAGAATTATGTAGTTTTTCTTTCTCTACATTTCCCTCTTGGAGCCGTTTAGAGATGATGGAAAAAACGGCGCCATTTCCTTAGGAAAGGGAAACTCTCCTACACATCTCATAGGAAAGAGAAACTCTGTTATGGAAGCCTATATGTTTTAACTTTACACTCCACCTGATTCCTACAATTCTTCCTATTCATTTATTTTTTGTTCCTCCATTCCAAATAAAGCCAAAAGAGGAAGTCTGAGTAATCTTCCAATAGCAGTGTCTTTAACAATAAACCAATGTTTTATGACCTCCATCGGCAAACACAACCAATTAAGGACATAGACACCATATTAAGGAGCACCACCTGAATACAAGTAACCTTGTGTTTACCGTCCCAGTTGCTAAGCCCAAATTGGCATGCCTCCCGGCGTTGAAAATACCGAACATGCATCGGCCGCCCACACATCATCCTACGCATCTTGTCGATACCACTTGGGTTTGCATGACATATTAATTGGAGCCCCTTCAAGGATCACAAAAAATCAAAGGACCATCCACCAAACCGAGGATTTTCCATGTATGACATCGCCATTGTAGCGTCCAATCATATGGGCGAAGTTATTGCTAAAATGCCATCACAGACCATACGGTGAAATTTCCGCCATA
Source organism: Lolium multiflorum (assembly GCA_030979885.1). NCBI lineage: Eukaryota > Viridiplantae > Streptophyta > Magnoliopsida > Poales > Poaceae > Lolium > Lolium multiflorum. Next base: position 102,981 of record JAUUTY010000450.1, read on the forward strand.
GTCGGGCAACAACGACACCCCGCAACTGCCACCGGCCACTAGTGCCTTGCCGTCGGTGTCCTCCGACGGGAGCAAGGGGCGGATGCGCTCTGAGTTGGAGGAGAGAGGTGTCATGTCTGGGGGGCCGTTTCATGTTCGCCAGAAGAAACAAACTGTAGTTTTGTTTGAATAGTTTGGTGAGTGTTCCTTTCAAAAACATGTGGAGTACTCAATCGTTTCCTTTGCCACACCGCATTGACTAGCACAGCATATTCTTTGGCTACCAATGATGATTAGCCAAAAATACCAGGGGCTTAAATGCAAGCAGGGCTCCCATGCCACCTTCCGACGGCGACCGCCGACTGGGCCGCCATATCCTTCCTCCAACTATTACTCCTTCCTCTTCGTCCTCTCTATCCCCCCTCTACCCTCAACAACTCCCCCTGTCTCGATTCGCGAGACGAATTCCTCCGAGGCCAAACCCAAGAACAGGGGGCAAAGCGAGGGAGGTACGGGGACTGCCTCGTCAAGTGATCCGAGATACACACGCTTCCTTGTTTGGGATCCGAATCCCAATCCCGAGGTATCCATTCTGTTTCTTTTTTCGAATTGTGTTATTCTCATGGTCCGAAGCGCTCTGTGGTATGGTGGCATATGTGGGGGGATTGCTTGGTCCTGTTTTGCTATGCCCGGCTTGTAGCAAGAACTCGTCTCCACCTGGTTTTTCGATTCTATTTTGGTTGTTTCCTCTGTAATTCCTGTACCATTTTGATCTTTTTGACCTTAGATTGTACTTTGATAGTTTTGTTTGTGTGTGAAATTGGGCGCTTTTGTTGGTATCGCTTTCGGTATAGCTATATAGATCTATGATCTCCATGTGCTAATATGGAGTAACAATTTTGGCTGCAGCGGGCGAAAAGGCTAAATTTAAGGAGTTCCTTCGGAATTGGAATTCTGCCGACCGAACAACTTTACCCGGTGGTGGTATACCTGTTCTTGTTGGGCAATTGATCGGTTTATTACTGAGCTGGTATGAAATGAAATGATTGGAGCCAAAACTTATCTGTAGAGCAGCATTTTGGGTCAGATAGGTGATGTGAGTTTCTGCAATGGCCCGAAGAAATGCTGGGGCAATGCAGCGAGAGGGATCGGTTAAGGACTGGGCAGAATTCGACCCCTCGCCGTCTCCCAAGATGGCCTACTCCCAGTCCTATGTCGCACTGAGGGGGCTGCTGACTTCAGTGGTCTCGCTTGACCTTGTCATGATATCAAGTAGCCTAAAATCTGCGTGGGCAACTATATCGTCCAACAAGCATGCTAGATCCTTGGAGAGGCCAAAATCAAAGGGGATGAGCTGGAAAAAGGCCATGTTTAATATATTTGTGTTTTTCATGATTGGCGTTTTCATCGGATTCACGCAACTTTTCTCTGCTGATTTATCAAAGAAAATGCCTTCTGAAAAGGAGATGCTTCCATTCGAGGGGGATGTGATTGATAGGCGACAAATGGTAGAACGCCAGGGCACCAAGCTGGAGCCATTTGTAGGAGATGCTGAAGCTGAAGTGATCGATGAGCAACAGGCTGAGGAGAGTCCTCCAGTTCCTGCAATGTTGGATGATGAGGCCGATTTTGTTGAGGCCTCATCTATTGTACATTCTGCTAATGATTCTGACATTATTGCGAGAAAGCTGCTGCTAATTGTGACAGCAACAACAGTTCGACCACACCAGGCATATTATCTTAATCGTCTTATTCATGTTCTGAAGAGTGTACCGCCTCCTCTTCTGTGGATAGTAGCAGAGTGGCCATATCAGTCCCGTGAAACAGTAGAAATTCTGAGGTCGTCTGGGATCATGTACAGACATATTGTGTGCAATAGGAATGCTACAAATATCAGGAAGATTATTGTCTGCCAGAAGAATAATGCAGTTTTCCATATAAAGAAGCACCATCTAGATGGTATAGTGCATTTTGCCGATGAGGAGAGAGCATACTCAGTTGATCTATTTGAAGAAATGCGGAAAATCAGGTGACAGTTCTGTGCTAGAATTCTTGTACTGCATGTTATCACGAATCCATGATATAAACCACATACAGTTTTGACACTGTGTAACTCAGTAAAAAAAAGTTTAAATTATTTACCATTATGCTCACCTTTCTATTGCGAACTTGCTTGTTGACATTTTATTATCTTCTGCGGACAATGTGAACCTTTGGTCGCTATTTAGCATGATCTCAAATCTGTTGATCCCAAGAATGTTAAATGCTAGAACCTACTCTGGTAATACTATTTTTCTTGAAGCTAATAGTACATAATCATATTGTGCTGGATGGAGTTTTTTGTGAGATGCTTTTCTTCTATTTTTTCACTTTCGTCATCCTTTATTTCTGGTAGCTTTCAATCTATTTTCTCTGCAGTGTTTCTCCATGGTGTTATAAGATGTCCCATGCAGCAAAAAGTGGACCATTTGAAGCATTGTAGTGGTATTAGGACACATAGGTTCCTCCTCTAAATAACATCTTGATTGATGACTACTATACAGCCTTTCTAAAGATATCTAGTAAAGCGTATTTCTTGTCTAGTCATAACCAACTTCTGGTGTAGGGGTGCAATTTAGTATTGCACACTAACCTAATAATTAAAGAAATAATAAAAATCTTTGTAATAACTTCTTTATTGGAATACTGAGAAGTGATTTTGGCCTGTGAGTCTTGATACGACAAAGAGTTGACAAACTCGGACTTCATTTTTAAGAGGTGCTGTGCTGAGATGTTCTAAAATGCAAAGTGATTTTGAACTTCTAATCTGCCAGCATTAGGAGTTGGTCCTGACTCAAAATGAATTTATACTTTTGCCATTTTATTGATGGCCAATCAAGTTACCAGGAGCTATTTTTATGACTTAACTCTAGCTAGAGATAATTGGCATTGTGATGGTTCGTTATGTAATCTCAGTTAAGTGGTGGTAGCAGTGTAGAGGATGCCAAATTTCTCTATTGTAGGAATTACTTTATATATGATTTAGTTCCTGAGACGTGTCTAATAAGGTATCATGGCGTATAGTTATGTAATCTCAGTTAAAAGGTGATAGAAGTACAGAGGATGCCAAATGTTGTTCGTTATCAGGTGAAACCAAGAGAGGTGGTAAATGTCTGCTTGAAATTTTACATCAAATCATCTATCACTGAACCCAGTAATCTGAAATGTGACCTATTCTCTGAGCCTCATTATAGCAGTTAAGATGTTCCTCATAGGTTTTTGCTATCTTCTGCAGGCGCTTTGGTACATGGCCAGTAGCAACGCATGATGGGTCCAAATATAGAGTGGCTTTAGAAGGCCCCCTTTGTCAGGGTGATCGGGTCACTGGATGGCATACAAACCAGAGGAGGGGTATACTTCGTCGATTTCCAATTGGTTTCTCTGGATTTGCTTTTAACAGCACTATACTCTGGGATCCTAAGAGATGGAAGAGCCCCACCAGAGAGTCTATTATACTCCATTCAGGTGGCAGGGGTGGCTTACAGGTGAGGTCTTTCTTCAGTAAATTTCAAAATACCCAGGCAAATGAATTGACTTGATAATTTACCATAATTTCTGCATAGCTACCTTATTTTTACTGAAGTATCCATCACAGCATGCTATTATTTAATTTTTTGTGAATTGCCATCCTAGTTGCGGAACTGCGATATGCATATTAGTTAGGTATAATTTATTGGGGGAACCAAATGTGGTCATTGGGGATATTGTGAGAGCAAGTAGATCCAATAGCCAGATACATTGCGCTTAAGGAACTAGAAGTTACATTACTGTAGTATACAGGAGCTGTTAAGGCAATGCTTACTATAGCACATCAAGAAAGCATAGATATCAGTAGGAGACTCTCCTGCTGTAAGTTCCTCAAAAAAAAAAAAGCATAGATATACTGAAACACTGTGCATTGCAGGAGTCAAGATTTATTGAGAGGCTTGTGGAGGACGAGAGTCAAATGGAAGGACTAGCAGACAATTGCACCCGGATTATGGCCTGGAATTTCGATTTGGAACCTCCTCAACTCAATTACCCTACTGGCTGGTTGCTGCAGAAGAACCTGGATGCCGTCGTGCCCATAACATAGCTGTCTTGCTGCCTCATCTTTTTGTTCGCTCATGCTAGTATGAGCAATGGCTTCCTGAACTTGGCAGCGTCCAGGATCATGCGAAGTTGCTCTGCAAAGATCTGGTTGAAAATAATGTCTAGTAAAAGTTGAAAGGAAGAAAGAAGCCTGACAAAGAAAGCACCTCTCTCTCTGCTCCATTCTTTTTAAAAGTTCCTCTTTTACCCATACCCATTCGACTAGATTTAGTGCTGTACATTTATTCTTCTACGTTCGTTATTATACATGCATATATAACCTTAGATGCTAAAGATGCCTCTGTTGCAACTGTTAAAGGGCAGAGACAGATATATACTCTTGATACATGAATGATAGCAAAATCAAAATCACAGATTGGATTTGACAGTATGTGCTGTCAGTGCTTGGTTCCTGGTTCCTTCCGGGCTGTAATTCTGTTTGTTCGGCTGAATACTATCTGCATGTTCTAGTACTGGAGCATCTTGATTCACTTGTGGATTGTTAGTTATGGTGAGAGAAGGCAGAACCTCCCGGTGCCGGTTATTTGCCCAGCTGCTGAGTCAATGGTGGCAATACGACGCTGACTAATAACTAACATATATTTTCATAGCTATTTTTCGTTTGAAATCCAGTAATGAGGTAAGACCGAATAGATACAAGTTCCACATGTTCAGTTTCAGAGATACAGAGGTGCAGAATTGTAGTCTGACCACCACAAGTGTGGAGCCACAGAGCTGGTGTGCGCGCATCTCGCTCTGCGTGTGTGCTGGACTTTCTCTCAACGTGAGTGCTACTGCATAGGTAGGATCTAAAATTGGATGGATCGATTCTTTGCTAGCATGATGCCTTTCTTTGTGAGCATTTTTTTTTTTGGATATTCAGATCTAAAATTGGATTGCCTTCTCTCTCTTGAAATTTTCTTCACCTTGCCCTGTCTCCTTGCCGTTGTGGATGTCCTCCCGGGGCAGTTGATCATTAAGCTCGCGGGAAAGAAACTGCCATGCGCCTCCTCTATGAACAGAGGAGAGAGAAACAAGCTTTCCAAATGTTTCTACTTCAAGATCATCCATTGTTCTTCTAAAAAAAGATCATCCATTGCTCCTTAAATGGTTCCTTTGCACTATTCTTGTGCGATACTGCTGATAGTTAAACGGAAACAAATAACTCTGAAGCTATCATCGTCAAGCTTTCCGAATGTTTGTAATTTACATTTTTCAATACATGAACCCCTTTGAACATGACTCCATTCCGAATGAATGCTTTGCACTTTCGCTGTATAACATAAGATTATATGTGTGACTATTGCGTCTGGTACTTGGAAGTTATAAAAACGCCGGTATCACTCTCCCTAATATGATTGATGTCTGGCTTGATAGTGGCTCAAGCAGTTTGTTGCAGCAAAATTTATCTGTTTTGTCAAGAAAAAATACTTAGTATGGTCCAACATGCATTTTTGTATTGAAATCTCACACATCAATCTATAGTACACCAAGAAGCTGCTTTGTAGCATAGTAGGTGTGGCTTACACAGTTACACCGAGAACAAAATTATTTTGTGTAGACAACAATTGTCTCTTGCATGAAGGTAAAGCATATGCTAACCCATGAATACACAATCCAATTGTTCACATGTGAATGAAATTAAAAATTGAGTAAACACCTTCACCGATCTGTACAATAGAAGAATATCCAAGCCATCTTTATCATCCAAACTATCAAAGAAGCATCTTGCAGCTATTCCAGGATAGCCATTTCAGGAATAGTAGGTGTCAGTGTATATGCAATATCATTATTCACAGCTTTGTTTTAGCAATTGGGATGTGATAATATGAAAAAATCAATTGTATGGAGCTTAATGAGGAAATTCTTAGAACCTTCCAAGCCTTCGTACGTCACTTGGAGTACATCATTTAAATTGCCTGAATGTGTGTACATGTGTAGTAAAACCTACACATCCATTTGCAATCTTATTCTACAAAAAATAAAAATAATGGGAATTGTGTCATCTCTGTAAAAATAAAAATAATGGGATCTTGGTGTGCTCCTCAATGGCGGCTTGGACCTCGGCGGCGTTGACCCGCGGCCGACGGTGGCCGTGGAGATGACGGTGACCGGCGCCGTGACGATGGCCGCAGAGATGGCCGCCGCGACGGTCATGGAGGTAACAGGCATGACGATCGACGCGACCGTCGCAGGGCTGAGCTACCCATCCCTGACTACCGCCGCATCGACCCCAGGCTCTTCCAGCGCCTCAAGGATGGCTCGGTGATCCCTGCCTCCGGCTCGCGCCGCCGGGGAAGGGCTGCTTCACCTCCGTCTGGCCGCAGCAAGGAGGGCCAAGACGTGGGGAGACTTGGGGCTGCCGTGCGTGGCCGCTCACCACTCCCCAGACGCCTCGCCTCTGTCATCTGCATTGGCGCGGATGGGCCTATGCTCCAGGCTCCCTCTCAGCCTCGTTGTGCCCCTGGCTCGAGCATCTCTCCACCGGCCTGCTCCACGCCTCGCCTGGTACGTCGGAGCCTCTCATGTGCAAGGTTTCTCAACTTCACGCCGGCCACGACTACTGCTTCACCGGCGCTGGCTTCTGCCTTGAGCACGCCCGGTGGTGACATTGGCTGCGACTCGGCGTCCAAGCCTGCCTCTACACCGGTGCACGGTGACGGGGGATCACCCGCGCGCACTCCGCCTGGCAGCGATGCTACCTGTGGGGCTCCGTCCGTCCACGGCTTGCTCTTCACCAACATGCAGCCGCCTCTACTTCCGCGGCCACCTCCGCCGTCGCCACGCCCAACTCCGCCCGTCGCCCGCCGCAAAACCCTCGCGGGCGTGAAGAGTTTCAACCTCCAGCGCTCAAGTGCCCGCCTACAGATGAAGGGCAAGCGTGCTCCCATGGCAATGCTTGCTGAACAACTGCTCTGCAAGCGTCTTGGCATCCTCAAAGATGGGGAGTCCATGACTGAAGCTGCGATAGCCAAGTTCACGGCTATGTTCCATGGAAAGCTGCCTCCTCTCGCCGTCGACGCCCTCCGAGCTCTGTTTCGCCTAGACTGCGACCTGGCCACGGCCGTTGAAGATGCCCTGCTCGCTCACGGCGGCGCTGCTGCAGTTGACCTCGCACAGGACGTGGGCCTGGAGGATGAAGTTGGCCACGCCTCACCTGGGGCGGCTGGGCAGCAGCTCACGGCATGACTGCCGCTCGTGCTCCACCTTCAGCTGGGTTACCTTAGTTTCTTATGTTAGCCTCAAAAACGTTTAGCCTGCTTATGAATGCCTGGACTGTGGGCATCCAAACCTTTGATTGTGCTCCATCGTATCAGCTGCTGATCTCCCCGCATGTGGCGCGAGACTGCTTGTTTTTGGCTGAAATTTGCTGCTGGGTTAGTGCCTTAGCTGCCTTGTCTGAACCAAGTGTTGTTGCTTGCCATGCTCGTCAGGTTCGTCGCCTGTGTGCTGCGCCTGGGTCTGATAGAGTTACAAATGATTGACTTTGCAATTAACATTGCAAGCTGGAATGTGCGCGGCTTGAACGATCCCGATCGTCGTACTACCGTCCTCGAGACCATCTCCGATACCTCGTGTCATATCATATGCCTTCAAGAAACCAAGCTTGAGCTTGTTGACACTTTTATCGCGGCGTCCATCGGCGGTATGCGCTTTCAAGGTTTTGCCCAAAAACCTGCCATCGGAACCCGAGGTGGGATTCTAATCCTTTGGGACCAAGATGCGGTTGACCTCCACGACTTCGACATCCGCGCTTTCTCTCTCTCGGCCACGGTGACATCTAGAAGAGATGACGATGTTTTCAAAATCACGGTGGTTTATGGACCTACGGATAATGCTCTCAAGAACGACTTCTTTCATGAACTTGTTGGGCTTAAGCCGCCGCTTGGATCCAAGTGGGTTGCACTTGGTGACTTCAACCAAATCCGCCGTGCCCACGACAAGAACAACAACAACATCAATAGAGCTAGAATCAATAGTTTCCGTGATGCCCTCAACTCATGTGAACTCAAAGAGATTCATCTACAAAACCGCAAATTCACTTGGACTAATGGCCAAGATATTCCCACCATGTCAAGGATTGATGCCTTCTTTTGCAACGAAGATTGGGACACCTCGCACGATGATCACATTCTCCATGCTCTTTCTTCCTCGCTATCCGATCATTGCCCTCTCCTCCTTGCTAGTTGCCGAGGTCCTAAGAAACCACACACGTTTCGATTCGAAGAATTTTGGGCCCGTATGCCGGGGTTCTCCGAGGTGGTCCAAAAGGCTTGGCACGAACCTTCCACTCACTCGGATCCTTACCATATCCTCCATCACAAACTTACCACCACCGGAAAGCGTCTCAAACAATGGAGTAGGAACCTCTTTTCCAACACAAAGCTTCAACTTCACATGGCCCTTCGCGTCATCTTTCATCTTGACTTGGCGATGGAGGGAAGACAACTATCCCCGGAGGAGCGTGACATCCATGCAAGGCTTAAAAGAAGAGTGATTGGCTTGGCGGCCCTTGAGAGGACTAGAAAGAGACAAATGGCCCGCATCAAGAACCTTAAGGAAGGCGATGCAAACACGAAATTCTTTCATAGGAAGGTGAATGCTCGAAGAAGGAAGAACTTCATTGTCAAGCTAAGACGTAACAATGGTTGGGCCACATCCCATGATGAAAAACAATCAATTGCCCAAACTCACTTCTCCACGGCGTATGGTCGGCCAACCCCTCGTAACTTCTCCTTCAATTGGGAGGCCATTGACCTCCCAACGCCTACTTTGGACGGTTTGGATGTTCCTTTTACGGAGGAGGAGGTGAAGGATGCAATTTGGGACATGCCTTCCGATAAGGCTCCCGGACCGGATGGGTTCAATGGCAAATTCTTCAAGGCTTGTTGGGAAATTACTAAACATGACATCATGGCGGTTATGCAATGTTTCTCCAACCTCCATACCAAGAATCTTCATTGGCTTAACACCGCCAACATCGTCCTTCTTCCAAAGAAAGATGGGGCGGAGGACATCACCGACTTTCGACCCATTAGCCTCATCCATGGGTTTGCTAAGATTGTCGCCAAAGTACTCTCCCGTCGCTTGGCCCCTCACATGAACGACATTGTTTCCCACTCCCAAAGTGCATTCATTAAGTCGAGGAGCATACACGACAACTTCATGTTTGTCCGCAACTATGCGAGATGGCTTCACCGAAGAAAGAAGGCCACTCTTCTCTTCAAGCTTGACATCAAAAAGGCTTTCGATCATGTTCGTTGGGACTACATTCTTGATCTTCTTCAACGCCTTGGGTTCCCTCCCCGCTTCCGTGATTGGCTCACGGCCCTTCTTGGCACCGCTACATCAAGAGTTCTCCTCAATGGCATTCCGGGGGATCCTATTAAGCATGGGCGCGGACTTCGGCAAGGGGACCCGTTATCTCCGTTGCTCTTTGATATTGCGATTGACCCTCTACAACGCATCCTTCATGTAGCTACTGACCATGGACTTCTTAGTCGCCTACCCGGAAGAGGAGCAAGATTCCGCACATCCTTATACGCCGATGACGCGGCCATCTTTATGGCCCCCAACCATGCGGAGGTTTCCAACCTTGCGCATATCTTGAACAACTTTGGCAATGTCACCGGCCTCTTTACTAACTTCGAGAAGAGCCTTGTGGCACCTATCCGGTGCAACGAGGTCGACCTTACACATGTCCTACAACACCTTCCGGCTACTACCACGACCTTCCCAATGAAATATCTTGGGCTCCCTCTTGCGGTCAAGCGCCTCAAAAGATCACATTTCCAATACATCGAAGACAAAGCGGCGGCGCGTCTCGCGCCTCTCCATGGAAGATATTTCAACATCGCCGGGAGGATGGCACTTGTCAAATCGGTCCTCTCCTCTCAAGCCATCTACCCCCTCACAGCCCTTGAGGTCCCCGCCGAGCCCCTTCAAGCCATCATTAAGCTAATCCGAAGCTTCTTTTGGGCGGGCAATGAGAGTGCCACCGGCGGGAAGTGTAAAGTCAATTGGACCGCCGTTTGTCGCCCTACCTACCTCGGCGGTTTGGGTATCCTTAACATGGATAAATTTGCAAGAGCTCTTCGCCTACGTTGGCCTTGGCTTGCTTGGACTTCGCCGGAAAAGCCTTGGGTTGGTATGGAGGACCCGTGCAACAAGGAGGACTTGGAGCTCTTCGCCTCCTTGACCAAAGTCACCATTGGCGATGGCAACAAGGCTAGCTTCTGGAATGACCCGTGGGCCGATGGCCTTTGCCCCAAGCACATTGCACCTTCCATTTATGCTATCTCCAAGAGGAAAACTTGGAACGTCCGGAAGTCAATCAACAATGAAGCGTGGATCCTACACCTTGACATTTCCGCGGGCCTTTCGGTCCAAAACCTACATGAATTTACCTTGCTTTGGCAACATACTTCGCAAATCACTCTACAAGACGACGTGCCGGACTCTATCGTTTGGAAGCTCACCGCGAATGGAGCATACTCTTGCTCGTCGGCCTACAAGGCGCAATTCGCCGGCACCATCCGCTCATCCATGGAGGCGGTCGTTTGGAAGGCTTGGGCGCCCCCAAAATGCAAGCTCTTCTCTTGGCTTATTATTCAAAATCGGGTTTGGACGGCGGACCGCCTTGCGAGACGCGGGTGGCCCAATGGGAGGATTTGCCCCCTTTGTCGTTGCCATGACGAGTCGGCGGCCCATCTTATGTTCAAATGCCGCCTCTCCGTTCGCCTGTGGACCATGATTAGGGATTGGCTTCACATCCATGACTTTGACCCCGCATCATGGGATGAATTTGATAGCGTGGAACATTGGTGGACTTCCATCGCTCTTGCTCATGGCGGTAGAAGGAAGGCTATGGCCTCACTCCTCATGCTTGTCGCTTGGGAGATTTGGAATGAGAGGAATGCGAGAACCTTCAAAAACAAGAGTACTATGCCAACCATCATCTTTGATAGAATTAAGACGGAAGCTAGAACTTGGGTTCTAGCCGGTGCGAAACATTTGGGTCTTTTGATTGCGGGAGAATAGACTTTTTTCCCTCGGTGTGGTTGTAACTCTAAAACTGTGTTCCATGACTTCTTCTTATTTAATGAATTAAGGCAAATCTTTTGCCTTTCTTTCAAAAAAAAAAAAAAAAAAAAAAAATTTCATGTTTCCTTCTGTAAACAGCAGGCAAATGGCGTTGGAGCTTTGCCAAGGCCAAATATGGCCAGTTCGCTCAAAATGGTACTTGCCCTGCCACTCACCCGGCAGGCCACGCGCTCTTCCTGGCCGCCCTCGTGTTGGCGTCTCCGGCTGTCGCCTACAGGCCGGAAGCCGCCGGCAACACGCCCGGCACCGGCACTCTCGCGGAGGCGATCGAGGCCCACAGAAGCCACCGTCTGCACGCCTACCACGGTCAGCACGCCCGGGGAGGTGACGCCAACGGAAGCTGCCGTCTGCACGCCTACCGCGGCCAGCACGCCCGCAGAGGCGACCATCACGGAAGCCGCCGTCTGCACTCCTACCGCGGCCAGCACGCCCGCAGAGGCGACGCGCCGAAGCCGCCGTCTGCACATCTACCGCCAGCCCGCCCACACGGCAGCAGGGTAAGCAATCCTCTCAACATGGCCAGCTTTGCTATTTCCCCTACAAATACGAGCTTCATCATCTTTCCGAGCACGATTGGCTTCCTTCGCACCGCTCGTGCTGGGCGCATTGACCGCTTTATCAACTTGAGCATCGATCCGTGCATGCATGGATCTTTCCCAAGCCTGTGTAAAACCCTACGCTCTGTGAACTCCCCCACTGCATTAACCAACCAAAATTAGATTGATGAGATGTATTTTTCTAGCAATTTCAAAGCGAGATCAAGTCCCAGAGGTTGTTCATCATGATCCACCGGAATACACGCACTGCTGCTGCCTCCGTGCATTCCGTGGTTGCGCAGGCTGGCTGGCAAGGAAAACCAAAATGCGTAGCCATCCCAAATATTCCCTTTTCTTTCTCATTTTTCTTCAACCGAGAAACATCGATACGCAGCAATCCTCTTCGTCTCCCCCCGCGGCGGAAAGGGATGAGATGACTAGGCTCACCGTTGCCAGCGGAGGTGGCGGGAGCGGAGGAGGGCCTCGCAGTGGTGGGAAGTGGCTGGAGGTTGGTTGTTTGCTTGATCTCGCCGGCTTCTTCTCGATCTTTCCAAGCAACAACCCCTGAATCAGCACCATCCAGATCGATCCGAGAAGAAGAAGACACGGAGACTGCCCCGGGCGTCGCGGCCTAGGCCCGTTCTTCCGATCGAGGATGCCATCAGTGGAGGAGAGCCACGGGAGACATTGCCGGAAAATGAGAGCGACGACGTCGACGAGCGATAACTGAAACATAAAAAGAACTGTCATGTTCTTGTAGTTGCATTTCCAGATGTGAACGGTAAAGGAAAACGCGGCGGTACACCAGATTTAACGTGAAAAATCTCTTCCAATACAGAAGGAGAAAAACCACGAACGTCAGCCAACAAATACTTCACTAATCGGAGAGTGTTTACATAGGTTATCTTATAATCTGATAAATCCTAACTCGCGGCTTACAAGATGTATATATAGGCGGTGGCAACAATCTGTACCGCAGGCGCCCCTGCAAGGCACGGCATATGAGCTAACTTCAGACTGCGCTACGCTTCGGCCCAAGCCTACTGGCGACGGGCCTCGTTTCGCTTGTCAGAAGTTAGCCTCGCTTTACCATATATGAATTTGGATCACAATATAACAAACTTCACCTTGAGATAAATATTATCTTGTAGCATGAACTTCAACAATCTCCTGAACAACAAGAAAAACACTTGGCGCCAACGGTCACTTTGGCTAAACAGTTACACCAATCAGGCTCGAACAAAGCTCAAACTAGGCAATATGAACTAGCTTTGTCATCATATCAACAGGGTTATCATGAGTACTTATCTTGCATACCTTCAGTTTACCTTGTGCAACAATGTTCGCGAACATAATGGTACTTGACATCAATATGCTTTGTCTTCTCATGGAACATTTGATCTTTAGCAAGGTATATGACACTTTGACTGTCACAAAACAAGTTAATGCAGGAATCATCTCCATAAAGCTCAGCATACAACCCTTTCAACCAAACAGACTCTTTGCAAGCTTCAGCAATAGCCATATATTCTACTCCAGTTGTAGACTGGGCAACAACAGGTTGTAACGTTGTCTTCCAACTCACAACACTCCACCAACAGTGAAGACATAACCTGTGAGAGACCATCTTTTATCCAAGTCGGCAGCAAAATCTGAATCCACATAGCCAGCGAGTCCCTCACCGGTCTTGCCAAACTTCAAGCAAGCTTTGGATGTGCCACGAAGGTACCTGAAAATCCACTTAATAGCTTTCCAATTTTCTTTACTAGAATTAGCAATGTATCGACTGACCAAACTCATAGCATATGACAAATCAGGATGAGAACAAACCATGGCATAAATCAAGAAACCAACAACACTAGAATATGAAACTCGTGACATGTACTCAATATCTCCATCAGTACTAGGCATTGCAATGCTGACAATTTGCAGTGAGGAGCAATAGGTGTACTAACACTCTTTGCATCATGCATATTAAAATATTGAAGGACTTCCTTAATGTAATTTTGCTGACTAAGAAATAACACACTAGATTTTCTTTCTCTTGTAATTTTTATACCTAGTATTTTCTTAGCAGCATCAAGATCCATCATCTCAAATTCACTACTTAATTTTGCTTTCAAAGTAGTGATCTCTTGCTTGCTGTTGGAAGAAATCAACATATCAGCAAAATATAACAACAAGTATATATGTGATCCATTAACAAACTTGATGTAAACACATCTATCATACTGAGATCTTTTAAAATCATGTGCAAGCATAAATGAATCAAACCTTTTGTACCACTGTCTTGGGGACTGTTTCAGACTATGAAGGGACCTCTTTAACTGACAATCAAGATCCTCCTTACCAGGCACAACAAAATCTTCAGGTTGGTCCATGTATATCTCCTCCTCAAGTTCTCCATGCAGAAAAGCAGTCTTCACATCTAATCGCTCAAGCTTAAGATCATGCATAGCCACAATACCAAAGAATGCACGATGGAACCTATGCTTCACAACCGGAGAGAATACATTATTATAATCAATACCTGAAATTTGGCTGAAACCTTTTGCTACTAACATTGCCTTAAACCTTTAAGGCTTATTATGAGACAAACCTTTCTTTCTTTTAAATATCAACTTACAGCGGACAACCTTCTTTTGTTTTGGCAGGCGCACAATATCCCATGTGTCATTCTTGTCAAGCGATTGCATCTCCTCTTGCATAGAAGAAATACACTTCACGCGGTCCACGGATGCAACGGCCTCAGCATATGTAGCAGGTTCAGTATCATGCTCCACCTATTCAGCACAACTCAAAGCATAATAAACAAGATTACACTCTTCACTTCAACGAGGAAGTGGATCTTTGTTACGCCTCAGTCTATCAACAACAATGGAACTACTTGTTTGCTGCAAAACTGGTGGTTAGTGATGAAAAACAGTGTTCTCAGCAACATTATTTTCTTTCTCCTCCACGCGCTCCACCTGCACGCTAATCCTCTGTTGCTCATCATCAGAAACATGAGAGAAATCAATAGCATCAGAAGCATATGTAGGTGAACTCTTATAAAACATGACAGTCTCATTAAAGACAATATTCTTCTATGCAAAACTTTCTTAGTTTTAGGATTCCATAACCAAGAAACACACGCTTAACAGCCCTGGGATCTAGCTTTCCATTATTAACATTTGCATAAACAGTGCAACCGAAGACTCTCAACTGTGAATAATCAACAGGTGAACCAGACCATACCTCAATAGGAGTTTTCTTGTCAAGCGGAATGCAAGGTGACCTGTTTATCAAGTAACAAGCGGTGGATGCTGCTTCAGCCCAAAAACGTCTATGCATACCAGCATAGGACAACATGGAATGAGCCTTGGAGATGATGGTTCTGTTCATCCTCTCCGCCACACCATTCTGTTGATGAGTGTATGGGATGGTGTGGTGCGTGGCAATGCTTTCATCGCTGCAGAATCATTAAAAAAGTAGAGCAGAACTCCATGCCATTGTAGTACGAAGCAATTTAACTTTCTTTTGTGTTTGTTTCTCTATCATAACTTTCCACTTTCTAAAAGCATCAAACACATCATATTTATGTTTCAGAAAGAAAGGCCACACTTTTCTGGAGTAATCATCAATGATAGTAAGCATATAATTTGCACCACCAAGAGAAGTCTTGCGGGAAGGTCCCCACACATCAGCATGCACATAATGTAAAATCCCTTTAGTGGTATGAACGGAAGCACTGAATTTAACCCTTTTATGCTTACAAAAAATGCAGTGCTGACAGAACTCAAACTTACTTAAATTGCAGCCATCTAGCAGGTCTCTCCTGTGCATTTCTGTCATGTCATCTTCACTCGTATGTCCAAGACGCATATGCCACACATTAGTTTTAGGGTTAGTTTTACCAGGTTCATTAGGAATTACAGCAACAGCAACACCGAACAAAGTGCTAGCTCTAAGAACATATAATTTCACAGAATTCATATCACCAATCATGTGCACGAGAGAACCTTTTGATACCTTCAAAACTCCACGAGAACCGGAGTGTCTGTACCCATCAACATCAAGTGTATTGGGAGAGATCAGATTTTAGGCCATGCCAGGTATGTGTCTCACATCTGTCAGTGTGCGTGTCATGCCATCTTGCATCTTGATCTGAACGGAGCTAATGCCCACGATCTCATGTGGGTTGTTATCTCCCATATACGTACAACATCTGCACTTTGCACAAACCCATAAGAACTGAACCAGTCTTTGTTACAACAAATATGAAATGAACATGCAGAATCAAGGATCCAACATCATTACCAGAAACACAACCCGAAAAAACTACTAGGAAATCACCATCATAATTATCACTGGAAACAACAGCAGCCTTACCAACACCATCAGATTTGATTTTTGGTTGGTAAGTACCGTTTCTTTTCCCCTTGTTCTGCAACTTCCAGTAATCATCAACATTGTGGTTAGTTTTCTCACAATACTTGCAGAACTTACTGTCTCGTCCCTTGGACTTTGAGCAACCCCTGTCGGTGTTTCTCTTATCTCTATTGTAGTTGTTGTTTCTATGCTCGGTCCTGCCTCGGACCTGCAGTGCTTGCGCCTTAGATGATGAACCCTCTGCCTGCACCATAGATTTCATCTTTTCCCTCTGCTGGAGGGCATCATAAACTTCGGCAAGGGTTAGTTCATCACAACTGTATAATAAGGTGTCTCAGAAATTCGCAAAAAAATTAGGCAATAAGACTAACAGTAGAAGAGCGAGGTCATCATCTTCATACTTTACCTCCATGGACAACAGAGCATAAACGATCTATCTAAAGATCGATAGATGGTTCATCATTGACGCACCTTCCTGCAACTTGTGCGAGAACAACTTCATCTTCACGTGCATCTTACTGGTTAGATCTTTGGACATGCAGATCGATTCCAGTTTCAACCACAACGCACTTCATGCAAATTAAATATTATTGGATAGATTAAGTTGAATCAAACACAAAGCCTTACGGTCTTTCGGCTTTTCATCATCAGTCCAAGTCTTTGCATCAGACTTGCCAAATTCTTCCAGAGCTTCATCCAGATAAGAAGTTTGGGCGAGGATTGCCCTCATCTTCACTTGACACAGAGAAAATCTCATGGTGTAATCCAGCTATGGTAGATTGAACTTCAAGGAAGACATGTTGCAAACCCTAGATTGAAACACGGGCTCTGATACCACTTGTTATAAAAGCGACAAGCAAATAACGAAGAAAGATAAAGGAAAACGCAGCGAAGACACAATATTTAACGTGGAAAACACCTTCCAACACAGAAGGGGGAAAACCACGGGTGCCAGCTAGCAAACACTTCACTATATCGGGGAGTGTTTACAAGCGCCGTGGGTTATCTTATGATATGATAAACCCTAACCGGCAACTTACAAGATGAATATATAGGCGGTGGCAATGATCCGTACCACAGGCGTTCCTGCAGGGCACGTCATATGGGCTAACTTTAGACTCCGCTACGCTTCGGCCCAAGCCTACCGGCGACGGGTCTCGCTCCGCTCGTTAGAAGTTAGCCTCCCTTTAGTATATGAATTTGGATCACAATAATAACAAACTCCACCTTGAGACAAATTCCATCTTGTAGCATGAACTTCAACAATCTCCTGAACAACAAAGAAAACACTTGCTGGCGCCAAAAACACTTGGGCTAAACAGTTATACCAACCAAGCTCCAGCAAGGCTCAAACTTGGAAACAAGAACTAGATTTGTAATCATATCAGCAGACTTGTTGGCGCCAACAGCCACTCCACCAAGGCTCAAACTTGGCGACAAGAACTAGCTTTGTCACCATATCAACAGGATTATCATGAGTACTTATCTTGCATACATTCAGTTTACCTTGTGCAACAATGTCGCGAATATAATGGTACTTGACATCAATGTGCTTTGTCCTCTCATGGAACATTTGATCTTTAGTAAGTGATACCCACAAGTATAGGGGTCGCTGAAACCTTCGATGGGAAGTATTACCCAAATTTATAGTTCGACTCAAGGGGAACACAAGAATACCAATAAGACTTCAGCAATTGAGAAGTCACTCTCAACCACACATCTATATCAATAAACTCAAAAATCAAGTGGTGATTTTATAGCTGTTTATTCAAAGGAGTAAAATAAAACAGTAAATAAAAGCAGCAGATTTCCAGTTTTCATCGGAAGTAGTAATGTGAAACTTGTAGTGGCTAAAAGCGTAGGCATGAGGCATCATTGGGGTGACATACGGATGATGTTGATCATGTAATGTAATCCAACTAACATATCACTCATCTCTAATTCAGTTGTGTGTAGGTGCGTGCTCCAAATATAGTTATGCATACTAACCGTGACAATTTGCATAACATCTATTGTCCAGCCTACCCATTTCACCGGGGCCAACTTGGAACTACAAAAAATTAAGGTACGTCAACCGATCCGAATAGATCGGAACAAAGCATTGAGATCCATGAACAAACATAACCCTCGAAATTACTACATCTCACCTTTCTTTTTCCCCACTTGTCACTCGGGGATTCGCAGGATCAACATAATAACAAGTGATACACCTCGCAAATAAATACCAACCTCATATATATGATGAAGCAATATAAGTTCAGTGCCAAAATCAAGTTACTTGGGCTCTAGTAATAAGCATTAAACATAGCAAAGGTGTATCAACACTCATACAAGAATATCTTCAAGACGAACACCTAAAATCTCGACATTTGCGTGGTCAATCTCATCCAAAACTCATCCACCTCTAAACCTACAGAGAACTACTCACTCATGGTGATGGGGAGTGAGTACATGATGGTTGGTGATGACGTCGGTGGCGGTGATGATTAAGAAGCCCTCGAAATCCCTCTCTTTGGGGTGGAGAGCAGGATCAATCTGGCCCCCAAAACGAAAATCGTGGTCTTGGCGGCGCTCTGTTTCGCGAAACATCGTCTCCTAGGCTCCACACGAATGGGAGGCGAGACGACGATCGAGGGACGAACAGCCTCTGATGGCGCGGCCAAGAAGTTGGGCGACGCCACTTGGGCTCGTTCGAGCCTCGTGGCTCCCCTCTCGTGATCCAAAGCTCCAGATGCGTCCTTTTGGTGAAAAACTTTCATGGTATTTTTCCCCGATTTTATTTGCTACAAAAACTTGACAAAAAGGAGACTTTGCTAAAAACAACATCAGATTCAGCAGTTTTTATCCAAATATGGTGAGATTCCGAAGTAATTCATTGAGCAAAGTGCTTGGAAAAGTAGATACATTTGGGATGTATCAACTCCCCCAAGCTTATCTTGTTGTTTGTCCTCAAACAACTCAAACGTAGTGTAGAAGCGATAAAGACTTTGACAAGAACTTTGCTCTATGCATGCATAAACGATTTAACATGGCAAGTATTCGATACATACCTTCACAAATAAATGACAAAGTGTTACTAAATATGCACTATGTTCATGTTCCTCTACCTATGCATGGTGTAAGAGAGGTATTATATGGCAACACTATTTGAACAATATTAATTGGTAGTAGTGAAAATTAAAGTTCTAGCATCGCATTTGATTAAATCATGAACAAGGTTGTTGATACCTTTCGATTCTTTCAATTGTTGACTAGTAATTTTATCATACTTGCATTGAAAACCAAATAATGGGAGGATGTCGTACCCTTCCAGTCTTTTAACATTCAAACACTCATAGAGGACTCATATATGAGTAAGAAGCTAGTATTTTTGGTTGACCGTGGTGGAATGACAAGGTAGGTGTTTTCTTATTAGCTTTAACACCGTATGAGTGAAAGGGGTGCATCCCTTTTTAGATTATGAGTGCAAGTCAGCGGGCACCTCTTAGTTGTAGCCCTTTTTGTCTTCAAAGCTGCCGACTCATTGGGTTCTAAATCTTCTCCTTATTTCCTCACTTTTTTTTCCAATCTCTCATTTTTCACTCTTCTAATTTGAGGATGCTCTTTGCTGAAACTTTCACCATGATTAGGCATGGCTTTTGTTAGCGGCCGATTGCTCTTCTCTTACAAGTATCGCAATGAGGTACCTTCATGCCACCCATAGAAAGGACCAAAGGAGATATATATCTCTACTATAGGCCATCCATACCGGGAGAACATGAACAATAGACGGCGAACATCCTCCTAACTCTCTCTCACTTTTTTCTCTGAATCTTTTTCTTTATTTTCTTATCCTTTTTATTTTTCTCCTTTTCTTTTCTCTCTCAAAAAATATGGATCAATGGTGCAGGGATAAAATGAACAATATTTGGTCAATCAAATATACTATCAACCGACTTATATATGTTTCAATGATGAGTTCTGCCATTTAAACGGCTGGACTATCATACAAACATCAACCTTCATATTTTAAAGACACATCAGAATATAATTCATCATTGAATATGTGCCAAGTCTGCAATAACAAGTATGATGGGATGCATAGACTTTACTCAAGACCACTATCTCTCAATCATGTATAAATAGCATTCCTCAATAATTTCTCGCTTGCATCATAAATAGAGAGGAGAATACAAAGATAGTAGACATCTAATATCACTTTCCCAAGTATTGATGAAACTATGCACGAGTATTTTCTATCGTTAATTCCATACATGAATATAGCAAAGATGTCATGCGACCCGGACGTTTGGAACCTGGGTGCGCGCGCACCCGTTTACGAAAAGTTCAAAAAATGTTATTTAAAAATTTTCAAAAAAATGTGAAGTAAATTTTTGCATGTACATATTATGTTGATACTTACTCGTGTAAGTTTTCATGAAAAAATACCATTGTGTGTGGCCTGCATAAAAATGACAAAATGTCCAAATGAGAATAGTGAACAGGAATTTGTACTATTCACATGAATAGGAATTTGCATTTTGTCATTTTTGTGTAGGTCACATACAATGGTATTTTTCCGTGAAAACACACACGAGTGAGTATCAACATAGTATATACATGCAAAATTTACTTCACATTTTTTGAAACTTTTAAATAGCAATATTTTGAACTTTTCGTAAACGGGTGCGCGCGTACCCAGGTTCCATTCACCATTTCCGAGATGTCATACCTCTTTTATCGATCCTCACATACAGTTTCATCATCGCTGTTCTTCCTCACCCAACTGGAACTGCGCAACAAGCTCACATTGGAAGTAAAAGATTTAAATTTGGTTCACTCAAAGCATTCATTTCTACAGTAGAACCCTTGAAAATATGATGTAAATCAGGTGTACCATGTGGCTGGGATCCATATAAAAGTATAGCAATTCATTTTGGACCAAAACAAAATTCGACTGGCCACTTTAGTGATGAAAAACAAAATATGTCAATAAACTCCAGCAGCTGTGCAACTCATCTTATCCCCACTTAAACAACCCCGGAATTTTAGATAATTTTTGTGACAGTAGAGGATGAAAAGTTTTAAATTTCAGCAAAAGTTTCAGCCCAATCGGAGTTACAAGCTAGGAACTAAAAATCAAACGGTGAAGACTAGCATGCAGAAATCTGCAACTCCGTTTTCTCTTTTGAAAGCAAAACGAAAATCTTTTCGTGTTTTTGAAGTTTTTGAGTTGTAAACAAAAAAAAAGGTACAGCAAGAAAGCAAAACAAACAAAATAAATCTTTTTGGTTTTCAAGGTTTTTGTTTGAAAAGAAAGCAAAACGCAAGAAACTAGAAAACAAAAATCTTTTTGGGTTTTTGGGTTTTTCGTTTGAAAGAAAACAAAATGCAACAAGCAAAAAGGAAAAAATCTTTTTGGATTTTTCAAAATGTGAACTAAACAAAAACTACAAAGCAACAATAGTGAATAGAAACTAGCATGACAATATACAATGGAGAAAGGTGAAGGACACATACTCCCCCAAGCTTGGGGTGAAGCTAGTAGCCGGGATGGTCGGAGCCGGACCCCAACCGTGCGATCCATCATCGAAGAAGGGTCCTTGCTGCCCCCATTCTGAAGAGGCACCTTCATTACTCCATTGGGAAGAAGATCCTTCCCTAGACGGGTAGTAGGGCGCAGCAGGTGCGAACCCTCAAGCATCCGGTGCAGGCGGTGCTTGCCAATCTTGCTGCGGCGGTGCTTGTCACTCTTGAAGAGGTGGTGCCTGCCATTCTTGTTGCGGTGGCATGGGCATGTACAACTCTTGTTGCTACGGTGGTGGCTCGTGCCAATCTGCATGTGGCTGCACAGGTACTTCCTCCAACTCCTCCGGATGAGGAGGCTTAGGGGCCTCCTCGGGACATGCATCGTCCTGTGGAGTAGCGGGTGACAACTCCCACTCATGCTCTTCTTCCGCAATGGTCCATCTATTTGTTAACCTGTCAAAATAATCAGGATGAGGAAGCATAGTGCATGCAAAAACACCTTTCTTAACCATAAATTTATATTTGTAGAAATCTGTCCATATATCATGGTCAATAAGAATATCCATAGTAATCAACATTGGAGCATCCAACAAGTTAGATTCTACAATTTCAGTACCAATGTTATGGAGTTTTTGTTCTTCTTTAATGTGCTCATAAACCATAGTGGCAATAGCACCTGCAAAGATTGGCTTAGTTTCATTGTGGCAAACATCATAAGACAAGGTTCGACCAAGAATTTCTCCCAAGTTAAATGTAGGAAAAGTTCCAGTTTTAGCACATTTCAACAAATAGACAATAGGTCCAGTGCAAGAAGTTCCAATATTTGTAGCTAGAAATCCCCTAGCTAGGAATAAAGCAAAGTGCCTCAAACCTGGGTGTTGAATATGAGAAAGTTTGCTTCTATGGAGGTCATATGTAGCACGGATACGTCTCCAACGTATCGATAATTTCTTATGTTCCATGCTACTTTATTGATGATACCTACATGTTTTATGCACACTTTATGTCATATTCGTGCATTTTCTGGAACTAACCTATTAACAAGATGCCGAAGTGCCAGTTCTGTTTTTTTGGTTTGAAATCCTAGTAACGAAATATTCTCGAATTGGACGAAATCAACGCCCGGTTCCTATTTTGCCCTAAGCATCCGAACACCCGAGAGCCACGAGGAGAGCCCTGTGGGCCCAGATGATAGGGTGGCGCGGCCAGGATGGGCCCGCCACCCTATGGTGTCGTCGCCCTTCGACCCTCCTGCGCCGCCTCTTTGCCTATATAAAGCCCCGCATCGAAAACCCTTACGGAGGAAGCCACGGCACGCGAAACCATCCGAGCCGCCGCCATCGCGAAGCCAAGATCGGGGACATGAGTCTCTGTTCGGCACTGACGGGGAAGTGCCCCGGAAGGCTTCTCCATCGACACCGCCATCTCCACCGCCATCTTCATCACCGCGCTGCTCCCATGAGGAGGGAGTAGTTCTCCATCGAGGCTCGGGGCTGTACCGGTAGCTATGTGGTTCATCTCTCTCCTATGTACTTCAATACAATGATCTCATGAGCTGCCTTACATGATTGAGATTCATATGAGTTTTGTATCACTATTCATCTATGTGCTACTCTAGTGATGTTATTAAAGTACTCTATTCCTCCTCCATGTGTGTAAAGGTGACAGTGTGTGCACCGTGTGAGTACTTGGCGTAGGCTATGATTGTGATCTCTTGTAGATTATGAAGTTAACTATTGCTATGATGGTATTGATGTGATCTATTCCTCCTACATATGCATGAAGGTGACAGTGTGCATGCTATGTTAGTACTTGGTTTAGTAGTGTCGATCTTTCTTGCACTCTAAGGTTATTTAAATATGAACATCTAATTGTGGAGCTTGTTAACTCCGGCATTGAGGGTTCGTGTAATCCTACGCAATGTGTTCATCATCCAACAAAAGTGTAGAGTATGCATTTATCTATTCTGTTATGTGATCAATGTTGAGAGTGTCCACTAGTGAAAGTCTATTCCCTAGGCCTTGTTCCTAAATACTGCTATCGCTTGTTATGTTTTACTGAATTACTACTGCTGCGTTACGCTTGTTTACTTCCTACAATATTACTACCATCAACGCACGCCAGCACTTTTCTGGCGCCGTACTACTGCTCATATTCATTCATACCACTTGTATTTCACTATCTCTTCGCCGAACTAGTGCACCTATTAGGTGTGTTGGGGACACAAGAGACTTCTTGCTTTGTGGTTGCGGGTTGCATGAGAGGGATATCTTTGACCTCTTCCTCCGAGTTCGATAAACCCTGGGTAATCCACTTAAGGGAACTTCTGTTCTACAAACCTCTGCTCTTGGAGGCCCAACACTGTCTACAAGAATAGAAGCTCCGTAGACATCAAGCACTTTTAGGCGCCGTTGCCGGGGAGGAAAGGTAAAAGGCACTCATACTCCGGTTCCAGTAACAGTACTTTTGGCGCCATTGTGTGTGTGCTCGAAGCTATTTCCTTTAGACTCTGCAATTGCGACATTTTGGTTTCTTGTTTACACTAGTTAGGCATAATGGACAACAATGACCTTTTTATTCTATTTCCTGATTTAAGACATGGATGGTTTGATGCGAAAATTAAAAAACCCATGGAACATATTAATATGAATGCTTTGAACACTATTGTTGCTAATACTATGGAAAATTCTAAGCTTGGGGAAGCTGGCTTTGATGAGCATGATATTTTTAGTCCCGCAAGCATTGAGGAGAAAATTTACTTTGATGATACTTTGCCTCCTATTTATGATGATTATAATGATAGTAGTCTTTTGTTACCACCTGTTATGGAGGATAAATTTGATTATGATTACAATATACCTCCTATATTTGATAGCTACTTTGTTGAATTTGCTCCCACTATAATTAATAAGAATGACTATGCTTATGTTGGGAGAAGTAATTATTTTATGCATGAGACTCATGATAAGAATGCTTTTAGTGATAGTTATATTGTTGAGTTTGCTCATGATGCTACTGAAAGTTATTATGAGAGAGGAAAATATGGTTGTAGAAAATTTCATGTTACTAAAACACCTCTCTATGTGCTGAAATTTTTGAAGCTACACTTGTTTTATCTTCCTATGCTTGTTACTTTGCTCTTCATGAACTTGTTTATTTACAAGATTCCTATGCATAGGAAGCATGTTAGACTTAAATTTGTTTTGAATTTGCCTCTTGATGCTCTCTTTTGCTTCAACTTCTATTCTTTGCGAGTGCATCATTAAAACTGCTGAGCCCATCTTAATGGCTATAAAGAAAGAACTTCTTGGGAGATAACCCATGTGTTTTTTTACTACAGAAATTTTTGTTTTGTTTAGTCTTGGAAGTTGTTTACTACTGTAGCAACCTCTCCTTATCATGTTTTTGTGCCAAGTAAAGTTTCTATGTCAAAGTTGATGTTATATTTGGGATCGCTGCGCAGAAACAGCATTGCTGTCTGTCACGAATCTGGGCACAGGCCTCTGTAGAAAATTCGAAAACATCTGCCAATTTACGAGCGTGATCCTCAGATATGTACGCAACTTTCATTAGTTTTGAGTTTTCCATTTGAGCAAGTCTGGTGCCATCTTTAAATTCGTCTTTACGGACTGTTCTGTTTTTGACAGATTCTGTCTTTAATTTCGCATTGCCTCTTTTGCTATGTTGGATTTATTTCTTTGATCCATTAATGTCCAGTAGCTTTATGCAATGTCCAGAAGTGTAAAGAATGTTTGTGTCACCTCTGAATGTGTGAATTATTAATTGTGCACTAACCCTCTAATGAGTTTGCTTGAAGTTTGGTGTGAAGGAAGTTTTCAAGGGTCAAGAGAGGAGTATGATATACTATGATCAAGAGGAGTGAAAGCTCTAAGCTTGGGGATGCCCCGTGGTTCACCCCTGCATATTCTAAGAAGACTCAAGCGTCTAAGCTTGGGGATGCCCAAGGCATCCCCTTCTTCATCGACAACATCATCAGGTTCCTCCCCTGAAACTATATTTTTATTCAATCACATCTTGTGTTCTTTACTTGGAGCGTCGGTTTGTTTTTGTTTTTGTTTTTGTTTGAATAAAATGGATCCTAGCATTCACTTTGTGGGAGAGAGACACGCTCCGCTGTTGCATATGGACAAATATGTCCTTAGGCTTTACTCATAATGTTCAAGGCGAAGTTTCTTCTTCGTTAAATTGTTATATGGTTGGAATTGGAAAATGCTACATGTAGTAATTCTAAAATGTCTTGGATAATGTGATACTTGGCAATTTTTGTGCTCATGTTTAAGCTCTTGCATCATATGCTTTGCACCCATTAATGAAGAAATACATAGAGCTTGCTAAAATTTGATTTGCATATTTGGTCTCTCTAAGGTCTAGATAATATCTAGTACTAGCACAATGCCCGCGCGTTGCTGCGGAACAATAAAAAATATTAACTTAAAAATAGAAAATCATGCATATGCAAAGGCATAGCTACCTTTTTTTGCGAGACAAAGGCATAGCTACCTTACCTTGCAGTGAACACTACTTTTAATTTAAATTGGACATGTTGCTTGAAACAAATGTCGATAATCTTCAATTCATCTATGAGGCGTGGTTAGGTTCTCCATGAACATTTGTTGATTGTGCAGGTGCCTATACATGGTATATCTCTTTTCCTTTGTCATGTTGCTTGAAGATAGTTCGCAGTGCACAAAGTTTTCTTGATGCAATACATAGTTTTCTAGATAGACTAAAAGAAGTTCTAAAATGAAGGTTCAATTTTGCCTCATGCATGATTCTAGTTTCTGCATTCTCCTGCCCATTTCGAGACTACTGATTCACTGAAAATAAGACAGTTTCTACATTGTTGAGGCTCCTCGGGGCACCATTGACTACCTCATTAACTCTCATATATATCTTCAGTCTGAAAAAAACCGCTTCTAAGTTCTGACACAGTGATATCTCACAACATGTGAACACGGTGATCGTGTTATTCCTGATTGGAAAGGAAATAACACGTCTGTAGAATGTTGATGAGCAACCCAAACTCAGGCAACGAAGGCCATTTCATGTTCGTGCTTATTGCCTTGTCGGTGAACCGGAAGGTTTTCAACTCTGAAAGCGAATACACTTAACTAAATAGGTTAGAAGCTGATAAAAAAAATTCAATCGTTAGTATTCGTACAAAAATCGTTCGTGTGTTGCAACGGGATATGCATCATTAGAATGTTGGTATGGCAGGAAAAAATGAAATGAAGAAAACATTAGCAGATTATTTATTTTCTGTACCTAACAAAGCAACAAGAGGGGCACTGCTTCGAGCAATACACGTTTCAGCTGTGTAACAATTCAAAAGCAAGCTACGCTAGCAGCATTTTTTTCCTTCAGTCAGGAGCAACCGAGTTAACCAACTTATCTGTGCCTCACCATTGTCAAATACAAATATGCCAAGAACTGCTAGAGATAATCAAACCTGGAATATGTCCGTAACAATCTTCAATGGTTGCTCTAGCTAGACTTGTGCTCCTTGATTCAGTCAGCTCAAATTGAGGTATATATTTCAGTCATAGGTGCTGCCAGCGTGAGACTGCATAAGAAATCGGTGTAGTTGCTGATCAGTTTGACCACAAAGAGTTCTGTGTTTTGTGATGAATTTTATTCCAGATCCTTGAATGAATTCAGCACCATCCCAACTCTGCAATCTGCCTATCATCACCCAGTGACTGATGCTGTCTCTTCCACTCTTCAACGCCGATAAACGATGGGAGCAACTCAGCAGCCATAGGCTAAATCGTATTCCCACGACAGCAAACGCAATCTGGTCAAGACACGCGCCTGTGCAAAAATAGGTTTTCGAGTTTCCCCAGCATCCTCCTCGTCTGAGCTCCTGATAATTCCCCTCGAGACCGTCCCCGTCACATCTCTTCCCTGCTGAGATCTTGAGGCAGGCGCGCACCCGGAGCTTGATGCAGTGGCGCCCTCCCTCTCTGGCACCCCTCCCTTGGAGCTAGGGGCCTAGAATATCGCGCGTCCTAGAGATTGACGGAGACCAGGCGTGGGATGATGAGAGTCGAGGGTGGAGGCTAGGTCACCGGCGTTGGGGAACTTGCAGGCGAGGACGGCGGTGGCCAGGAGTGCGCAGGCTACGCGGGGATGGGGGAGATCGGGGGCGACGCGGGGATGGGCGAGTTTGGACGCGGGGACACTGCCTAGAAGCGAGCTAGTACTGGAACGGGATGTCGAAGAAGGTTTTCGCCGGGAGGCTGGTCCAGAGCTCGCACCACCGGTGGGAGAGGAGGCTGGTACGTGGGGCGGTGAGCACGTCGATGTCGCTCAGGCGGAGGAGGACCAAGCGGAGCAGATTGTCAGGAAGCGGTCCACTCTGGTTGCACGGGAACCGGATCGGAGGATTTATGAATTTATATTTTTTCGATCGCTAAATTGGTGACCGGGTGCGCTACGTAAGATTACGCGGGATGTTTTTTTTCCAATCGCTACGCGGAAGAGGCAGGGGCGACTACGCGGAAGAGCAGCGGCGACGACGTACGACGCACCGGTCGCATTGAGATTTAATAGTAAAGATTAAGTTTTGAACAACAAGGAAGACGGTGTAGAGTCTTATAATGTTTACAATATGTCTTTTATGTGTTTTTTGCTGTTCATCCTGAGTTTCTTCAAATAACCTTGCTAGCCTAAACCTTGTATCGAGAGGAATACTTCTATGCATCCAAAATCCTTGAGCCAACCACTATGCCATTTGTGTCCACCATACCTACCTACTACATGGTATTTCTCCGCCATTCCAAAGTAAATTGCTTGAGTGCTACCTTTAAACAATTCAAAAGTTATTACCTCTTATTTGTGTCAATGTTTTATAGCTCATGAGGAAGTATGTGGTGTTTTATCTTTCGATCTTGTCATTTACTTTTGACAGACTTTCACAATGGACTAGTGGCTTCATCCGCTTATCCAATAATTTTGCAAAAGAGCTGGCAATGAGGTTCCCAGCCTCAATTAATTAACTTGCATTAATAATTCTCTTCACATGTTTTGCTCTGATTCATCAGTAAGCAACTTAATTTTGCAAATAGACACTCCTCCATGGTATGTGAATGTTGGAAGGCACCCGAGGATTCAGTTAGCCATGGCTTGTGTAAGCAAAAGGTTGGGAGGAGTGTCATCCATAAATAAAGAAAAACTAAACTAAAGTACATGTGTAAACAAAAGAGAAGAGGGATGATCTACCTTGCTGGTAGAGATAACGTCCTTCATGGGAGCCGCTCTTGAAAGTCTGGTTGATGAGGTAGTTAGAGTGCCCACTACCATTCGTTGACAACAACAAACGCCTCTCAAAATTTTACTTTTATGCTCTCTTTATGTTTTCAAAACCAAAGCTCTAGCACAAATATAGCAATCGATGCTTTCCTCTTTGAAGGACCTTTCTTTTACTTTTATGTTGAGTCAGTTCACCTATCTCTCTCACCTTAAGAAGCAAACACTTGTGTGAACTGTGCATTGATTCCTACATACTTGCATATTGCACTTATTATATTACTTTGCATTGACAACTATCCATGAGATATACATGTTACAAGTTGAAAGCAACCGCTGAAACTTAATCTTCCATTGTGTTGCTTCAATGTCTATACTTTAAATTATTGCTTTATGAGTTAACTCTTATGCAAGACTTATTGATGCTTGTCTTGAAGTACTATTCATGAAAAGTCTTCGCTATATGATTCAGTTGTTTACTTATGTCATTACCTTTGTTTTGATCGCTACATTCATTACATATGTTTACAAATAGTATGATCAAGATTATGATGGCATGTCACTTCAAAAATTATCTTTGTTATCGTTTTACCTGCTCGGGACGAGCAGAACTAAGGGGCTGATACGTCTCCAACGTATCGATAATTTCTTATGTTCCATGCTACTTTATTGATGATACCTACATGTTTTATGCACACTTTATGTCATATTCGTGCATTTTCTGGAACTAACCTATTAACAAGATGCCGAAGTGCCAGTTCTGTTTTCTGCTGTTTTTGGTTTCGAAATCCTAGTAACGAAATATTCTCGAATTGGACGAAATCAACGCCCAGGTTCCTATTTTGCCGGAAGCATCCGAACACCCGAGAGCCACCGA
Source organism: Lolium multiflorum (assembly GCA_030979885.1). Lineage (NCBI taxonomy): Eukaryota > Viridiplantae > Streptophyta > Magnoliopsida > Poales > Poaceae > Lolium > Lolium multiflorum. The sequence continues at coordinate 132,735 of JAUUTY010000450.1, forward strand.
GGAGAGCCCTGGTGGGCCCAGATGATAGGTGGCGCGGCCAGGGCTGGGCCCACGCACCCTATGGTGTCGTCGCCCTTCGACCCTCTGCGCCGCCTCTTCGCCTATATAAGCCCACGAAAACCCTTACGGAGGAAGCCACGGCGCGAAACCATCCGAGCCGCCGCCATCGCGAAGCCAAGATCTGGGGACAGAGTCTCTGTTCGGCACCTGCCGGACGGGGAAGTGCCCCAAGGCTTCTCCATCGACACCGCTGCCATCTCCACCGCCATCTTCATCACCGCTGCTGCTCCCATGAGGAGGAGTAGTTCTCCATCGAGGCTCGGGGCTGTACCGGTAGCTATGTGGTTCATCTCTCTCTATGTACTTCAATACAATGATCTCATGAGCTGCCTTACATGATTGAGATTCATATGAGTTTTGTATCACTATTCATCTATGTGCTACTCTAGTGATGTTATTAAAGTACTCTATTCCTCCTCCATGTGTGTAAAGGTGACAGTGTGTGCACCGTGTGAGTACTTGGCGTAGGCTATGATTGTGATCTCTTGTAGATTATGAAGTTAACTATTGCTATGATGGTATTGATGTGATCTATTCCTCCTACATATGCATGAAGGTGACAGTGTGCATGCTATGTTAGTACTTGGTTTAGTAGTGTCGATCTTTCTTGCACTCTAAGGTTATTTAAATATGAACATCTAATTGTGGAGCTTGTTAACTCCGGCATTGAGGGTTCGTGTAATCCTACGCAATGTGTTCATCATCCAACAAAAGTGTAGAGTATGCATTTATCTATTCTGTTATGTGATCAATGTTGAGAGTGTCCACTAGTGAAAGTCTATTCCTAGGCCTTGTTCCTAAATACTGCTATCACTGCTTGTTACTGTTTTACTGAATTACTACTGCGTTACTACGCTTGTTTACTTCCTACAATATTACTACCATCAGCACGCCGACAAGCACTTTTCTGGCGCCGTACTACTGCTCATATTCATTCATACCACTTGTATTTCACTATCTCTTCGCCGAACTAGTGCACCTATTAGGTGTGACACAAGAGACTTCTTTTGGTTGCAGGGTTGCATGAGAGGGATATCTTTGACCTCTTCTCCCTAGGTAAACCTTGGGTAATCCACTTAAGGGAAACTTGCTGCTGTTCTACAAACCTCTGCTCTTGGAGGCCCAACACTGTCTACAAGAATAGAAGCTCCCGTAGACATCAAGCACCCACACTAATGCTCCTCCAAAATATTCGGAGGTCCTCATCAGAATCACCAGAGATTTCCTCCCAACTCCCAACATTTGGAACATTAGTGGCATTACAAAATTCCTTAATAGACATAACATATCTCTTATTCTGCATGGTGAACTTAACATCAAACTTGGCAGGGATAGTCTTACCTCTCTTACATGTTCTTGTCTTGGTATGTGCAAACCTGAATGTGGCCAAGAACTTCTGAGTTAGTTCGGCATATGTCTTGAATGGCCGGCTTGAAAATCCTTCCAGCCAAGTATGCTCCAAGAAGAAGGCAAAGTCTTCTTCTATATGCATTGCCCTTAGCATCTTGAGGTCTTGCCACCTAGTGGCATGAATATAAATGGCTTCCACTTGATATAGCATCTTGTCCTCAAGATTTTGTTCATCGTCCATATTAAGGGATAATCTTGCATTCCTTCTTGATCTAAAGATACTAAACAAGCTCTTGCCCTTATCCATGATGATGAATACCTACAGAACTTCAACCAAAATCCAATAAAAAGTTAGATGTAGCAAGTTATATCTACTAAAAAATACTCATAGAGGCTCTACCAAGCAAAACTAACAATTATTTCACTCTAAATCTTGCAAATATTGGAATTTCTCAAGCAAAATATATGGCACCAAGAACAACATCCCCAACAAAATATGAAGCATCATATAAAAAACTAATTGGATGGGTGGAGGAATCACATACCGATGAGTAATTCCTCCAAAGGAATTTGCAGATGGTTGCCCAAATTGATAGATCGAAGATGGGGCAACAATGGAGCAGAGGATTTTTTCAAAAAAATACCTGGTCTGGTTTTGAGTCGAGGGGGAGCACCTGGGCCCTTTCCCCTCACCTAACTCCCTCTATGGGGCCAAAGAGGGCACGTGATGCGGCCAGAAAGTTGGGCAGCGCCACCCATGCTCTTTCGTCCCCTGTTTGTTCTTTTGCCTGATGGATCCTCTGTGAACAAAATATGACCTGTGTAATTTTTTGGTAATTTTTGGATAACATTTTATGTGTAAAATTTTTCGAAGCTCAAAAACTGTTAAAAGCTGGTGGAAATTAAATAGAGAGATAAAATGCTAAAAGGAAAAACTTGAAAGAAACTTTAATACTAATGGTAAAACAAAGTACTAGGAATCATAATCTTATCATTATCATGTTAAGAATGAGGTTGATCAATTCTCATTATTACTATGACAAAGATAGAAACAATGATTCAAGGAAAACAATAGGGGAAATTTCAAGGTACCTCATAATGGATTGGAATTGTTCCAACCATTAATATTCGGTACTTTGGTTCCGTAGGAGGAATAGGTATTTCAAACCTTCCAATTTTCAGAAACTTGGGCTCAATAGCATTAACACTTTTCTTAGATAGCTCAATATAATTCTTCTTCAGGAAAGGAATAGTATGTTCTTTTCCTTTCACATGGAAAGTAACCTTGCTTTCAGTGCAATTTATAACAGTCCCAACAGTATTTAGAAAAGGTCTACCAAGAATAATAGATAAATTATCATCTTATGGCATTTCTAATATCACAAAGTCCGTAGGGATTTGCACATTAGCAATCATAATAGGAACATCTTCACATATACCAATAGGAATAGCAGTAGATTTATAAACCATTTGTAATGAAACCTCACTTGGGAGTAATTTATTCAAGTTAAGCTTCTTATAAATAGAGAATGGCATGCTCCTAAATCACATCGAGCATATTTCACATATGTATTCTTCATAGTGCAAGGAATAGTTGCAATACCTGGATCTCCACGCTTTTCTGGTAACTTCCCCTTAAAAGAATAATCAACAAGCATAGCAGTAATAGCTTCATTAGGTATTTTCCTCTTATAGTTAACAATATCCTTCATATACTTTGAGTATGGAGGAATTTTAGTAACATCAACAAGAGTAATTTGCAAGTATAAACTCTTTATCAAGTCAATAAACTTCTCAAATCTTTCATTATCTAGAGTTAGTTATCTCTTGGGGATATGGTATAGTTCTATGAACCCATGGATCCCTTTCTTTACCTCTTGGTTGCAGTGGAGCCTTCTTCTTATTGTTATCCTTAGATGATTGAGGATCTTCGTTTATTATGGCTTAGGTTCTTTATCAGCAGTATCTTCAGGTGGTTCTTCTTGTGGTTGAGACATTTCCACATTTTCTTCATTATTCTCATCTTCAGTTTCAGCATCAGAAATAGATACATCATTGTCTTCATCTTCAGAATTCTCACCCTCTTCATGTTCATTGGGAGATTTCTCTGCAATAGATTTCTTCTTGCGATATTCTTGTTCTTTTCTCTTAGGATGTCCTTCAGGATAATCAGGGTCGTGAGTGCTTGAACCTCCTCTAGTATTAACTCCATATACATGTCTTTTCTCATCAAGAAGCTTCTCATACAATTTATTTTGAAGAGAAATCATTTGACTTGATTATGCATCATATGATAATGCTCGATAGTCATTTTAAGAGAATCTGCACAAGACCTCAGATTATTATGAATAATTTCTATATTGCCAGAATTTTCCAATATGTCTCTTTTTATATCATAATCAACACTCCCTCTATCATAAGTAGAACCATTAAAAAAAGAAACTTCAGTAGGGAACCTCTTCATTACCTTTACCAGAGTTCATATCATGTACTTGAATAGGAAAACATGGTCCATAAGTATTAAATTTATGGGATTTCTATTTTCATGCCCTCGGGTCCTTAGTTGTACTCAGTTTTCCCCAGCTCCTTAGTTTTTCCTCAGTTTTCCCCAAGCCCTTGTATGAAACCCGCAGAAGGAGCTCGGACGGGAGGATTCCCGTTTAGTTGACCGTTCCGTGCTGACGTGTGGGGACGCATCGTGTGGGGCCGCGTCGCGTGGGGCTGGTAGAAAGGGACCACGTGGGACAGGACGAGACCGTGTTTGGTTGAACGTGAGCAAGAGCTGGGATCTGTCTCTCTCGGCCCAAATTGGCATTTTTAAGAGCATGTTTTCCCCTCTTTCTCTCTCTGTCTTTTTTCACCAAATTAGTATCAAATCTAGAGAAGCTTGCATTTCTGTCTTTCTTCAATTATTTGTGCTTTTGGCCGTCGTTTTTTGCCCAATATGGCAGCAAATCTAGTACTCCCTCTGGTCCATATTAATGACCTCACCTATCTTGGTTCATATGTATCTAGTTAAATCTAGAAGAAAATCTTGATGCTAATGTACGATAAATTCACACCGTCATAATAAATCGAGAAACAAAGTAGGGCCAACAAAGTATAGTAGAATAGGGATAGATAATAGGGATCCCTAGAAATAAACTGCATACAGCAGCCAACATAATAACAATTTCTTAACAAAGGCAGGCCAATAACGAGGTTCTTCACAACACGAACATAGTAACAACATAATAACAAAATAAAAAAGATGTTTTGCAGCAGCAGCACATCTCCTGGACTCCGCCTACCCCATCTGGCTCTTCCTCCAGTTCTTGCTCCCCTGTCCCTTGATCTTGGGCACCTTGAGCTTGATCGGAGGCATGCGCCCGGCAGCGATCTCCACCCGCTGGAAGTTGCGGAGGTGAATGCCGAGCGCCTTGTGCTTGGCGCGGAAGGCATAGACGTTCACTGTCGCGCCGACATTGGGGAAGGTCCTTGCGATGTCCTTGGCATGCGTGAGGAGGCAGTTGAAGTCGGTGCCGCCAAGTCTCCTAGTGCAGAAGGGGCACTTGTAGACACCTTTGGTGAAGTAGGAGGTGTACTGGCCGACCTGCAGCCTCCGCAGCACCTGCCGAGCCTTGGTGTGCTCATCCTCCGTCGCTGCCGACGTCGCTGCCAGACACCTGATCCATATCAAACGGAAACTATGAGTGAATGAGTTGCAACGGTGACGTAACGTGCATGATAACAAAGTTAGGAAAAGACAGAGGTATCCTTAGTTAGAGTGAACACGATTATATATCTAGAGGGACGGGGTTAGCGAACCAAAGCTCATGCACAACAGATTTGTACACAGCAATGGTTCGCTGAACCCGCCCTGTATAAATTTCTGCCCAACGATTCATCATAGGCAAAGAAACAAATTCCAGATCTGAATTTGAACAAATTCCAGATTATTTGCAAAATTAAACGATTGATATATTTTGATTCGTGCATAAATTAACTTATTGAGATCCCATTACTTGCATAAATTAACTGATTAAGATCCCATTACTTCCATAAATTAACCGAATGGCCGAACCCCAAATCTTAATGAAATCAAGAAGGGATCAAATCAAAATGGAATAAAATCGGCGCAAATATTAACACAATACTCATCCTACTTATAGACCAGCACTAATAGTTACTAGGGAACCAACAAAAATAGGGTTGAAAAAGGAAAGGGGAACAACAAGGGAGCAAACCGTAGTTACCTCGTTCCAAGGGTCGTCCATGTAGGTGTCGTAGGGGTTCGATGACCAGATGTACAACACCTTCTTATAGGGGTCCCATTCCGGCGGGATCTGACCGCCACCGGCGGCAGCCTCCGATGCACAGGCGGGAGCCACCAATGCACCGGCGGCGGCGACGGCCGTAGAGAGGACGACGTCAAGGACGAAGGCGCCGCGCTTGGAGTCGACGACGTCGATGACGATGGGATTCACATTCTCCTTGTCCATGGCCGGTAGAGGAGAGGGAGGGGTTTTTTGCTTTGGAGAAGATGATGGGACGTGAGAGGCGGCGTTGCGTGAGGGTGTGAGAGTGACAGGGATAGTGCGAGGAGGCGAACAGGGAGATGCATCTATAAAGGCAAGGGTTCCGAAATGCGACATGTGTCCTACGCGTCCACTATTGCATGTCTGCACGTCTTCGACTTCTGCACCGCGACACGCGTCCACGATTGCACGTCTTCAACTTCTGCACCGCGACCCGCGTCCTACGCGTCAACAATTGCACGTCTTCCATTTCTGCACCGCAACACGCGTCCTTGAGTCTAACCCTGCAAATTTAGATATACCTAGGTATACCCTCGAGTCTTATACTAGCATTTTTTGTGTGCTCAGTTTTCCCCTTGAGTGCTAATACTGGCTAGTGCAATATACTCAGTTTTACCCTCAAGTGGCTAGTCAACAGAGAGTCAACAAATGGGATTAAGCTAGTTAAATGAGTCATTTAATGTGCAAAAAATTCCAAAAAAGATAATACCATAGTGGCACTTACTCATGGAGTCTTCTTACGCGACCTGCCACGTTGGGAACCATAACAATCATAGATAAATCAAGTTTTACCACATATTGCCACTTCTCAAATCACCTAGTAGATATGAAGGTTGGCTTTCCACAATAAGCCCTTCCCAAAACAGCTTTTCCTAAAACATACTTTGTGTGAATGAAGCCACAATTTTCGCACTTCATGTATATTTGTATTGCAAATAGTTTGAGGTAGGCCAAGATGGGTTTCATTGTACAAAACATGCATTTTCCATTTTTTAAATCTCATATTTGAATTCCTTAGTCTGTTTACTACTCACGTGCCCTTGGTTTCTTCATACTACTCAGTTTTGCCCTCTCCCTTCACAAATTCTCACAGACGCCCAACCTTGCCCTGGTTGGTCTAGCCCTTGTCACGCGGATCGTGCCCGCCGACCGTTGATCGTATGACCTAACGGGCAGGATAACCACACTCTCTCTCTGTGGCTAGCTTCCACCCTCTATGTATGCTAAATACCCAGTTTGCCACCGAATTCAGTAAGTTTGGTTTTCTGTATTATTTTTCACGCTATAAAAATTATAAACTCTTTTATGCATTACTTTTCATGCAAAAATGATAAACCATCACCGATTTCTTGTAGACATTACTTTTCAGGCAAAAGATGATAAACCATCACCAATTTGTTGTAGCCATTACTTTTCACGCAAAAAATGATAAACCATCACCGATTTATTGTAGCCATTACTTTTCATGTAAAAAATAATAAACCATCATCGATTTCTTGTAGCCATTAATTTTCAAGCTAAAAATGATAAACCATCACCGATTTCTTGTAGCTATTACTTTTCACGCTAAAAATGATAAACCATCACCGATTTCTTGTAGCCATTACTTTTCACGCTAAAAACGATAAAGGAAACAATCTATCTATCTCTGTATTTGAAGTTTGGGAGGGTTCACCATCTACTTACGTTAACTTTTGAGGTTTTGACCTGAAAATCAACTGGGTATTATAAAGGGAAATAAAAGTTCAAAAAAATGTAAAAACGAAACAATCTACCTATCTTTGTATAGAAGATCATCTGTATGATTTTTGAGGTCATTTAAAGAAGGTCGAAAAAACCTAACTTGTTACAAAAGCTGGTTTCAGTGAGACCTAACCAAGTTTGGCATACATTATGCCATACCTGTAACAACAAGGAATATCTAAAAAGTTTCACAAAATTTGTAATTTAGGTTGAAAATGATGCTATACATGATGTTATTTTCGAGGTTTTGATCTGAAAATCAACTGGGTATTATAAAGGAAAATAAAAAGTTCGAAAAATGTAAAAATAAAACAATCTATATAGAAGATCATCTGTATGAAATTTGAGGTCATTTAGAGAAGGTAGAAAGAATCACCTTGTTACAAAAGCTGGTTTCAGTGAGACGAAACGGCATGCATTTAAGCAAAGTGATTTTTTTGAACATCTCCAAATGACCCCAAATTTTCCATACATGATGCCATACGTGTAACAACAAGGAATATCTAAAAAGTGTCAAAAAAAATTGCCGAACCGTATAGCTCTATCAAAAAGAACCTCACCATGGTGCCAGTAAAATTTTTAGTTATAAACTTTCGTATTTTACCTAACCTTCAACATGAAACTTGTTTCAAATTTATTTTGGCGTACAAGAAACAAATCCCATCTTGATTTGAGCACCACAACCTCCAAACGATGCAGATGTCGATATCGGCATGATCAGAACGGCTATGCTCGCTGCCACTGCTAGGTCACCGTTGGGATGCACCCTCAATCCTGTGCCCTCATTCGATCACTGACACACAGAGATACCGTCGAGGCCAATGCCGAACGTATGTGCTGATGCCAATGCCGAACATGCACGCCGCTGTGGATACGGCCACGCCGCCCCGCTATGTTGGACGCCACAGACCACCGCGATGTCTTTCCCTTCGCCACCACACTCCCCTAGCACCCATCTATACACGCCAGAAAGGAGAGACACTAGTTTTCTCTACATTGCTCGCGTTCGTGTCCGACACCGTCAGTCAAAGTGTTGAGGTAGTCGCTGATGTCCTCTACCATTTCTTCTCTTCTTTGCATGGTTAAACGTGTCTAGTTCATATCTATCTAATACGTCTGGTCTTGCCTCATGCAGTTCTTTGTGGATGTCGATCTCATCTCGGCACCCCGCAGGACACCTCCTCCGTGCCATCGCTGTAGAGCTCCGTTTAAAAATCTAATCCTAACCGTGTATTGCCCCTTGTATCAGCATCATGACCCCACTTGTCATTCGATATACCGAAGCCCCACTCGTCCGTGTTTTGGTCCGGGATACAGCGACGCTTACGGTCAAACAAAGATGGCTCGTCTGACATGTCTTTGCGGGCTCTACGTGGCCCCACTAGTCAGCAGATAACGGTCAAAGTTGTTGACCCATCGGGCAACCAGCAGTCCCAGCACTTGTGAGGGTTTCAGACAAGGGCTTGGGCAAAACTGAGGAAAACCTAAGCGGCTGGGGAAAACTGACCACAGCTAAGGACCCGAGGGCACGAAAATAGAAATCCCTAAATTTATAGCCATCTTCGGAGTCTTTCTTCAACTCAGAAGTTTTAATGCCCTTCTCCTTGAGAGACTTTGAAGCTTCCTTCATAACTTTATTAGAAAATTTATGAATACCTCTTTAATATGTAATATCTTCATAAATATGCCAATCATCGTGATTTTTTTATGGTATTCAGTAACTCTCCTTGGCTTCTTCCACAGTCCTTTTCCTGAAAATATTACCTGCAACACTGTCTAGATAAGATCTAGATCCTTCAGTTAAGCAATTATAAAATACATCAAGCAATTGATTATCCTTTAAACCAAGGGCTGGACACTTCCTCTTGAGGGTACTAAATCTCCCCAAGCTCGCGGAATACTTTCTTCTTTACCTTGAGCAAAGTGAATAATTTCTTCAACCAAAGCATGTATCTTACTAGCAGGAAAATATTTATTGCAAAATGAATAGATGCATGCTTCCTTACTAGTGATAGACTTAGGTGCTAAAGAATTAAACCAAGCTTTTGCTTCACCTCCCAAAGAGAAAGGAAACGATTTCAAGAAGTAATAACGTCTTTGGATTTCAGTATTTCCAAATAAAATTGCTAGCTCAGAGAGATTTATTAAATATTCCCAAGGGAGTTCATCCTCTCTACCATAAAATTTAATAGCTTCAAATCTTTCTATTTTCTCAGGCTCAACAATAAATTCATAGTCTTTATCTTTAATGTAAATCACATGAGCTTCAATTTTTCTAGCATTAGGAAAGAAATCCTCTAAGCAGGAACTTGAGCTAGCTTCAAATTCATCCAAATCATCTAGCTCGACATTCATAAAAGCTTCAGTAAAGATATTATCCTCTTTATTGTGTGATATTTTAGGACTTAAAGATTTACCAGGCTCATCATAAAGTTCATCATATTCCAATTTAGATTCCATAATATCATCAGAAATTGAGTTGGATAAATCAGAAGTACCTTCTTTATCCTTATCAACTTCCAAAAAATTTATTTCATTACTAGTTGACATAATAGATAATGGAGAACTATTATGAGCAATAAATATCTTCTTAGTAGCAGGAGTAATAGCAGCTTGAGGCGAAAAATGTGGTCTAGAAGGTAAATCCGTACCTTTCCTTGTAGTGGAGGGCATAGTAACCTTCTTAGAAGGTTCCTTTTTATTTCCCTTGATGAGAAACAAATAAGTGCATCAAGTAAATGATAAAAAAATTCTTACCAATAAAGCTAGGTTCCCCAGCAACGGCGCCAGAAAATATCTTGATACCCACAAGTATAGGGGATCGCTGAAATCTTCGATGGGAAGTATTGCCCAAATTTATAGCTCGACTCAAGGGGATCGAACACAAGAATACCAATACGACTTTAGCAATTGAGAAGTCACTCTCAACCACACATGTATATCAATAAACTCACAAAGCAAGTGGTGATTTTATAGCATTTGATTTAAAGCAGTAAAAGAAAACAATAAATAAAGCAGCAAATTTCCAGTTTTCACCGGAATTAGTAATGTGAAACTTGAAGTGGGTAAAAGCGTAGGAATGAGGAAAAATGGGGTGATATATGGATGATATTGATCATGTAATGTAATCCAACTAACATAGCACTCATCTCTAATTCAGTTGTGTGTAGGTGTGTGTGCTCCAAATAAAGTTATGGGTACTAACTAAGAGAATTTGCATAACATCAGTTGTCTAGCTTGCCCATTTCACTGGGGCCAACTTGGAACTACAAAAAATTAAGGTCTACCATTCCGAATAGACCGGAACAAAGCATTAAGATCCATGAACACACATAACCCTCGAAATTCCTACATCTCACCTTTGTTTTCCCCCACCCTGTCACCCGGGGATTCGCAAGATCAACATAATAACAAGTGATACACCTCGCAGATAAATGACAACCTCATGTATATATATGATGAAGAAATATAAGTTCAGTACTGAAATCAAGTTACTCGGGCCCTAGTAACAAGCATTAAACATAGCAAAGGTGTACCAACACTCATACAAGAATATCTTCAAGAAAAACACGTAAAATCTCGACATATGCGGAGGATTACAAGATCAATCTCATCCAAACCCCATCCACCTCTAAACCTACAGAGAACTACTCACTCATGGTGATGGAGAGTGAGTACATGATGGTTGGTGATGACGCCAGTGGCGGTGATGATGAAGAAGCCCTCGAAATCCCTCTCTACGGGGTTGAGAGAAGGATCAATCTGGCCCCCGAAACAAAGATCGTGGTATGGGTGGCACTCTGTTTCGCGAAACGTCGTCTCCTCCTGGGGGAGTCAGTTTTTAGGGTATATAAGGCACCGCGCGAAGGGGGAGGCGAGACGATGATCGAGGGCCGAACTCGGGTGGCGTGGACAAGAAGTTGGGTCGCACCACTTGGGATCGTTCGAGCCTCATGGCTCCCCTATCGTGATCCAAATCTCTAGATGCTTCCTTTTGGTGAAAAACTTCCATGATATTTTTCCCTGATTTTATTTCCTGCGAAAACTTGACAAAAAGGAGACTTTGCTGAAAACAGCATCAGATTCAGCAGTTTTTATCCAAATATAGTGAGATTTCAGAGTAATTCATTGATAAAAATGCTTGGAAAAGTAGATACATTTGGGATGTATCACTAAGGTATATGACACTTTGACTGTCACAAAACAAGTTAGTGCAAGAATCATCTTCACAAAGCTGAGCATACAAACATTTCAACCAAATAGATTCTTTGCAAGCTTCAGGAATAGCCATATATTCTGCTTCAGTTGTAGACTGGGCAACACAACAGGTTGTTACATTGCTTTCCAACTCACATCACATCCATCAAAAGTGAACACATAACCTATGAGGGCCTTCTCTTATGCAAGTCAGCAGCAAAATATGAATCCATATAGCCAACGAGTCCCTAACCACACACCTATGTATGCCATTGTTCTGGGGGCGGAAGAATGGGTCAAGTTTTCCAGGAATCCATCTAAACAAGTAAAAACAAATCAATATTTCATCTATGAAGATAATAGTGATAGATATGCATATACAAAAAAAAAATACACAATAGATTCCAAATCATCCATCCAACAAATAAATTTCAGGTCATATGTTTCCATGATCCCAAACATCGATACATATGAGGACATCCCTAATTATATCATAGAAAATTATAATGGCATAGGTAATTATAACAACCCTGCTATTTTCGGATCCACACACAAAACAGGAGGTAGCTAGCAGAGAGAAGGCATGACACCTTGCTTCGAGATAAAGAGGACAAGAGAGCTCTCTACATTTCGAACAAAAAATTTATGCATCCTTCTATAAAACAGTGCTGGAAATTGAGATCAAGAGTTCACTTTTCCTTGAAAGCTAATATGATTGGCCACAATGCCAAGAAAAATTAACTCACATAGTGTTCAGTTGTGTCATTCGAATTCAATATTCGAGTTCAGTATGATTTAATCAATGCTAACTAAAAGGAAATAGCATATGTTCAAACCGGATGAACATCTTTGATGTTCGTTTTCTTGTTCATAACAGATCCATAGATGCTCACTTGCTTAGTAGAGATCAAATTGCAAATGTAGGTGAAATGGATTTGGTGGACTCATCACTTATATATTGAAAATATGCAACACTTTCTAGCAGCTCACTGCTTAATATTGCAGCATAAGTCAAGCTGTACTACAAAAATATAAATGTACAAACAATAATGCTTCATTAATCTAAGATACAAGATTTTTTTATAAAAGATATTCATCTCATTTTTTGCATTTATGTTAATCTCAAGTAGTACTATTTAGAAAACAATGTCTTTTGCCCCGCGAGCTAGCATTCTAAAGTTATTTTTACTGAAGCATAAGACATGAGAAGAAAAATGTGAATGCAAAACATGACCGTGTTCCATCTCTGATATCTGTTGCAGACTCTGAGCTTTCTTGTGAAATTCTTGTATTTTTCTACTCGAACCAAATAGAGATTGTAATTGTGAGTTTTTGTGAACTCCAAATTGAGAAACAAGAAACAAAGAGATACGACATGCGATGTCGGGTTTCTCTTGCTGTAGATGTTAGCGACTGCCTTGAGGAAGATCAACCAGAATCTTTAATGTTTTTTACAGTCTAAAATAGTAAAGAGGAAAAGCTTTATACGGGCTCCAGTGGCATACACATTCTAACTTCTTCATACCAATGAGTTGGTTCACTTGCATATAATTTGCAATCCCAGGCATGAACTTAGATGGATCACGACTTATGCTTTCAAAAATGAGCAAGGATAAAAACTAACTAAACATCGCATAGGTAACCTCAAGAATATTCACTAAGTGGTGCATAGATAAATTAATATTTTGACATCGGAAAAGAAGACACCTCTTTAATTATATATTCTTCCAAAATGCAATGCAACAATATGGCAATTTTACCTTAGCAACGTCTCTATTCAGCTTCTTGGTGGTGTTCGGCAGCATTCTCTTAAGTGACAATTCACACCTAATCACCCATGATTAAACAGCTACACGAGGCAACAGTGCAAATAAAGGCTGGCTTGGCTGAGAAGTTCGACCGATAGTTGTCCTGAAATCAACTCATTTGTACCACTAATCTCCCAAATCAATGGTGATTCCACTTGACAGAACATTTTGCAGCAAAAAAAACTTACCTTCTATTCACCGGCACGGCTGAGGACGGTCAGTGGTGAACGCGAGTGCGGACTCGAGCTGCTGACATGTTCGCGGAGGTCCTTGGTGGCAGTTTCATGCTGGGTGAGCCTAAGCCTCAAACCGCCCGATGCGGGACATCTGCGTGTTGGAGGTGATCATCTGTGCCACAAATCCGCCGGAAGCACCGCCTACAGCTCCTCGGGCAGACCAAATCCCACAGTCACTGCCGCTGTGATGCATCCTATGTCGGCTCGGCGAAATCGTCACTTTTTGGCGTTGTTGGAAGATGGGTCTAATACAAAGAGGGGTGGCTGCTGCCAGGGGCACATCGTGGGTGGGTTGGGTGACGTCCGATCGGCGGCGATGATCCAAGGGAGAGGAGAGGCTAAATAAAGCACACCTGATTTCTTGCCTGAAACAAGCAGTGATTATGCCACGCGAATGAGGACGATTTGTTGTTCTTTTCGATCGGGGATTTATGTCACCACCATGCAAGGAGAAAAAAAAAAGCAACGCTGGCCATAATTAGCACTGATGATGTAGAGCGAGTAAAAAGGAGCAAGCCAACCTCTTGGTATAGAACCACATGTATCATACCGCGCCTTAATTAGCCCTAATGATGCTAGAGGAAGTAGCTCACACAGAAATCGATCAGTGGTCAGATATTGAGCGTAGACATGAGATTACATCGGATGGTCCGGATGTTTCTAATGACAAACATCAAATGCGTTGAGTGACAAACGACCAACTCCAATATAATAGTATAGATCTTTCGCATTTCAATTTTCAGAATATAGAAGGAAAAAAGCTATAATCTAGCCATACATATGAGCTTCACGGCTTCACTAACATGCTCAAATGGATTACAAATTGTAGCATCGACCTCTATATAGTATGTATCTTTCCCCTAACGCTTTACATATTTCTATACTTTTGTCAACAAACCAAAAAAGTTGATGGCATCATTTTAGGCATACTAGTTTATCAAATTGGACAAAGGTAGAGCTACAACTGTTGGCTCAGGGAACATGCAGAAGCTCACGGCTTGAACTAACAGCTTTGAAGAGGGGAATAATATGGCTGGATCAAGTTTCACTCATGCCTTCAGACACACACAAGGTGCATTGCAATTTTAACGTTTTTGTTACCTAATTCCTAATACCTAAAAACTCCACTGTTTTGTTAATGAGCAAGTTTGAGTTCAATGGGAAACCTCATCAAAGTAATGCTATTTTGAATTAGAGAAGGAGGATTATGTGTCAATATTACTCAAAGCATAACTGAATTTGAAAATCAAATGTCACAAGGATATTAGCAGCCAACATACAAATTAAAACAACCTATAGTTAATTTTGAAGAAATTTCAAATAATTTAATATTCTTTAATAAGATGCTTACTATGACTATACAAGAGTTGTTGATGAACATTTTTTTCAACATCTGCAGTGCCATGGTTTTCGCAAGGAACTCATATCATGCTTCTGGATCTTAGACCACGCTTCCTACTATTTCCAGGTATTTTCTTTGTTTTCCAAACCAGCCATTGGAATCTAAAATGTCCATTGTTCGGATGCAATGACTTTTCACTGTCCTACATATGGATACCTTTCTCTTAGTCTAGAAAAATATGATTTAAACAAAAAACTTTCTAACATTTTCCGACTGTAGACAATCTGAGTTAGGCATTTGTACTATTAATTTGACAGGAGGTTGCTTTGTTGAAGGCAATTGGTTAAAAAATGCATTTAGGTGGAAGGAAACTATTGGTCCATGGGAAGAAAGACCTGAGAATTTCGGAGATGTTTGGAATTACTGGACGGATGATGGCCTTAGTTATTATGAATTTCTTCAGGTATTCCTTGGTTAGTACCATATTGGGTTTTGCACTTTTGGTGTCGTGTAGTGTCACCATTTATGACCATATGTTTCTTTTGAAATAGCTTGCCGAAGACTTAGGTGCTACACCAATCTGGTGGTGAACGTCGGTATACATTATTTGCATTTTTATTTTTCACATATTTATTGTTTTAGTCATCATTAGTATACCCACTAACTTGGAGATCTTGAAATTTAGGTATCAACCATAATGATAAAGTTAACATCACAGACATTGCACCCCTTGTAGAGGCAAGTTTTCAGTGTCCTAGATCTTTCATTGTATGAATAAAACATTCAAACCTTCATGATGCAAGCGATAAATATTCTCCCTTAAACGCATTGCAAGCACATTGATGTTTTCAGTATCCGTCATACCACACTAAAATTTCAGACCTATGCATTTCTGATAATTTTGAGCTTACTATTTGAAGGTAACTCTATTGTATTTTGCTACAAGATGTATTGGATAGTTTTGAGTTTGCTAGGGGAAGTGCGGAATCAAGATGGGTAGTGTTAGATCTTCCATGGGACATCATGAGCCTTTCCTAGTTACATATGTAGCCCTAGGGAATGAGGGTTGTATTTACTATTTTTACAGAGGTAAATTGTTGGCACTTTTTGATTATAACTTAGTTTTCCACTTCGGTACTCTTATATACTCGCATTACCTCAAATTATATCTTGCTTTGAATAGGCATTACCTCAAATTTACGCTACGATACAAGAGGCTTATCCTGGCATTGAAATGATATCAAAATGTGACAGCTTACGTATATCACTTGATCATCCGGCTAATTTTATATTTTTAATGTAAAATTACTCACTCTGTCACTAGTTTTTTTGGTTATCTTTTCTTGACTGAAATATATTTAATGTTACATTTTTTTGTAGGTCTATGGTAACATTATGGAGGTTTTCCTTAACAAGACCATATTTCACAATGCAACACGTACTGAGCCTAAGGTATGCAATGATTTCATTCTAGGTGTTTGTTAGTGAGTATGTTGTTGCAGAAAATAAGCCTATCTATGGTGGAAACGGAACCCTTGTTGCTTCACTGCCAAAGGCTGCTTTCCTCAATGGTTTAGAGAAAAATAGGTGATCTCCCCTATCCTTCCTCCCTATCTGGATTATTTCTTTGGACCTGCGGAAATAACAATCAAGCATTCAAGTGTGTTTTTGGAGATGCATAAGCTTTTCTAGATAAATTTTGACATTGCCTTTGGTAATTATGACCTGATTCTAGTTTTGCTACAAGCTAAAATAAAAATAAAAGCATGTTCAAAAATTAACAAAAAAGTGAATCGAGTAATCTCGTAAACATGTTATGGTGAGCAACAAGAACTACTCAAGTTGATGAGATAGTTCTTTGTTCCCTTATTTGCAACAATGTGGTGCAGATGGCAAGCTATGCGCTACTCTTCGTCAATGAAAATGATCACAAGTTAGTATTAGTGTCTTGTATCCATGGACGGATCCAAAAAAATTACTTTGGGTATTCAAATTTTAACCAAAGGTGAAAATCTGGAGATTGTCTATGCCTTCACGCCAATAGAAGTATAAATTTGAGGTTTGAGCATGATTTGGACAACAAGTGTGGTGTATACATGTTAAGAAATACGACAAATTGATACATGTGTCAACCATATATTGTATATATGATTTTTTGCAGGATTTTTTGGGTGTTCATCTACACACCCTTGACCAAGTGTGGATCCGTCCCTGATTGTATCTAGAATACTGGTCAATGGAAATTGCAATGATAACAAGAATATTATATTGCAGATGGATGCCAGATGCGATAGTCTTTAACTCATGGCAACATTATGGAACTTCTACCTGCTATTTTTTGTGAATCAAGTGGTGCTCTGCTCCATCCAATCACAATCAACTCCATCTATTCTCCACAGCTGGCAGCTTCTGCAATCACTTGGCAAGACAGTAAGATTAGCTTCCTCGGAGTGAAGGTAAAATCAACACTGTTGATTGCCTCCTAGCTCGCATGGTGTGCTTGATTTGATTAGACGGAGTGTGGACTTGCCATTCATATTCATATCTGAGATATCCATATATGGCAAAACAATACTATGTGTAACTCAGGGGGCCACCGCCCCCTCCACCACCCTAGAATTTGAAGAATCTCTGAAGAAAATTTTATTTTAGGGACATATGTACCTATGTGTAAGTGTCTTTTGTCTCCCCCTCGTTCCGTAATGTTACTATTTTAAGGTAATTTTGTTGTCTTTTGCTACATGATGTATTGGATAGTTTTGAGTTTGCTAGGGGAGGTGCGAAATCAAGATGGGGTAGTGTTAGATCTTCCATGCGACATCATGAGCCTTTCGTAGTTAAATATGTAGCCCTAGGGAACGAGGGCTGTATTTACGATTTTTATAGAGGTAATTGTTGGCACATTTTGATTATAACTTAGTTTTCCACTTCGGTACTCTTAAATACTCACATTACCTCAAATTATATTTTGCTTTGAATAGACATTACCTCAAATTTTACACTACCATACGAGAGGCTTATCCTGACATTCAAATGATATCGAACTGTGATGGATTACGTATGCCACTTGATCATCTTGCTAATATTATGATTTTCATGTAAAACTACTCACTATGTCACTAGTTTTTTGGTTATCTTTTCTTGATTGATTATACTTAATGTTACATTTTTTGTAGGTCTATGGCAACATTATAGAGGGTTTTCTTAACAAGACCATATTTGACAATGCAACACGTACTGAGCCTAAGGTATGCAATGATTTCATTCCAGTTGTTTGTTAGTGAGTATGCTGCTGCAGAAAATAATCCTATCTATGGTGGAAACGGAACCCTTGTCGCTTCACTGGCAGAGGCTGCTTTCCTCAATGGTTTAGACAAAAAAAGGTGATCTCCTCTATCATTCCTCCCTATCTGGATTATTTCTTGGGACCTGCGAAAATAACAATCAGGCATTCATGTGTGTTTTTGGAGATGCATAAGCTTTTCTGGATAAATTTTGACATTGGCATTGATAATTATGACCCGATTCTAGTTTTGCTAACACAAGCTAAAATAAAAATAAAGCATGTTCAAAAATTAACAACAAAAAATGAATCGAGTAATCTCGTAAACATGTTACAGTGAGCAACAAGAGAACTACTCAAGTTGATGAGATAGTTCTTTGTTCCCTCATTTGCAGCGATGAGGTGCAAATGGCAAGCTATGCGCCACTCCTCGTCAATGACAATGATCACAAGTTAGTATCAGTATCTTGTGTCTAGAATACTGGTCAATGGAAATTGCAGTGATAACAAGAATATTATATTGCAGATGGATGTCAGATGCATAGTCTTTAACTCATGGAAACATTATGGAACTCCTACCTGCTATTTTTCTGTGAATGGAATGGTTCTCTGGTCCATCCAATCACAATCAACTCCAACTACTCTCAACAACTGGCAGCTTCTGCAATCACTTGCAAGACAATAAGATTAGCTTCGTGAGAGTGAACGTAAAATCAACATTGTTGATTGCCTCCTAGCCGCATGGTGTGCTTGATTTGATTAGATGAACTATGGACTTGGCATTCATATTCATATTCGAGATGTCTATATATGGCAAAACAATACTATGTGTAAGTCAGGGGGCCACTGCCCCCCACCACCACCCTAGAATTTGAAGAATCTTGGAAGAAAATTTTATTTTAGGGCCATGTGTGTACCTATGTGTAAGTGTCTTTTGCCCTCCCCCAAAGCATTCACCTTTTCTCTTTTGCCCGCATAGATCTTGGCCAGGATCCACCACTGAATCTCATGATATCTCACGTCCAGCAATCCGTTGGATGAGAATTCGTTCAGTCAACCGAAGAAGGAAAGATGATGGTTGATTTATTGCAAATGTGTTTCGTTTTCAATTGCACTTTCTGAATCCATCTGCGAGCTTGTATAACATTTGTATCTTACAAATGGGTGCAGGTGGTGTCGGTTATCAACGAGCTACCCAATGCTGCAGAGGAGATGCGGGCTTTGCTGGCTCCTTACTCCTTCACTTCAATCTAGCTCTAGAAGTCTAAGATAACTAGTGGTACTCAGGGCCGGTCCTAAGATTTTGGGGGCCTGGGGCGAGATTAAAACTCGGGCATCACAACAATAATACTGAATATATGTGTAACAAATATGTTTCAATAACACTTAAATGCACCCAAAACCAGTAATAAACAAATAATTTATATATATTACCTTAAAATTTGTTCTAACATTTTGTGGTGCAAAGTCACTTATGATGGGGTCGATGTCACAGGATGCTGGAAGAAGAATTACATAAAATATTTAATGGTAAAAACTATGCATCATGTATGGAAAGGTAGAGATTAGAAAATAGTACTCTCTCTGTTCCTTAAAAAACTTCTCAATTTTATTTAGATACAAAGGTATGTAGCATCTGAATCTAGAAAAAGTTGACATGCTTTTTTAGAATGGAGGTAGTAATTCAATATACCTCAGATTGATCAAATCGCCAACGAGACGACAAGCCGAGAAATGACAATTATAATTTGAGAATTAGGGGAAATTTAGGAGACAACGAGAACCCTCACTAAGTTGGGAACTGATAAACTGTTACCGTGTGTTACGGCCAGAGCCCCAGAGAAACGCCTGATGCTGATTGATGTGTCTACGGTGAAGTGAAGAAAGACCTGCGCACTGAGGATCGCTTTCTCGCTTGATCGTTGTCATCAGAGGATCGCCGGGGCCTGGTTAGTAGAGGCGACGAGGCCTCGAGCAAGGAGGAGCTGAGGAGATCGCGAACTGAAACTGACGCCTCGTGCGGATCGCAATTGCTGGACGACATGACGAGTCGATCGATCGCTGATTGCAGGCGTGCTTGCGGCGGCCATCCAGCTAGGCGCCTAGGCTCCTACACGATCGTAGTATGGCCCAAAGGCCTTTTCTTTCTATTGGCCTGGAGTATACCTATACACGAAATCGTTAAAAACGGCCGACCTTCGCAAAGGGAAGATAACTTCTTCGTACGCGATATGTGGCGTGCTGTGGTGCCAAAAAAATCCCTAGGAAGTAGTCTCCCTGCTTGCCATGTATCGCAAGGGGAAGCAAAGTGGGAATGAGGGAGGAGAGAGAAGACAGAGGAGGTTGGGTTGTGTTAGCTTTTTCTTTGTTCCTAGATTAATTTTTTCAAAATGAAATATCTTGATACCGTAAGTCTAAATTACGAATCGTTTCCACTTTTGAGACCATCGCGTCGAGGTCTTCAAAACTAGATCCCATGTTGATAGGTTTCGGTATATTTTTTTCGTACTTCTAATAGTAATATGGTTGTAATCATGGTGTGTACCTAACTATACTCGTGCTTCAATTGATAAGTTCTTCTATTTTTAGTGTATTTGATGCAGTTTTTCCTTTACTCAGTAACTGTACTTACTCGTGATCGCTACTGTACATGTGCTTCTGTACCAGTACTTTCTCGTGTGCGTGACTGTACTTCTTCTGTACATGTACTCGCTCGTGTGCGCGACTGTATTCGCTCATGTGCGCGACTATACTCGCTCGTCTGCACGACTGTACTCGCTCGTGTGCATCACTGTACTCGTGTGTTGTACGCAATTGTACTCATCTATTATACGTAACTATACTCGTGTGTTGTGTCGGGAGTGCTAGCAACGCGCACGGGAGCACTAATCAATTGCACGGAGGCAATGCACTAGCGCGGAGCGAGTACATGCGGGGCGCGCGGGGCGCAACGTGCGGACGACGTGAGTACGCACGGGAGAGTTACGCGCGTGGGGATGTACGCGGCGCTCGCGTTGCAGGCGGACCAGACCTTTAAGAAGGTCAGCCTTTTTTTAGTTGTGCCCACCTATACATGATAGAAGTATAACACACCTAGGATGGGGCCCTGGATTTTTCGGGCCTGGGGCGGCCACCCTGCCTGCTCCACTCTAGGGCCGGTCCTGGTGGTACTAGTGGTTGTTAAGCACAAGGTTTCGTTTTAGTAAACCGAAAACAAAACTATAAATGAAATGAACAAAAGTAAACTATCTATAAATAGGCAAGAAATTAAAAACAATAAGATAAAGTTTTTTTTGGGTTTTTGTTTGTGTTTGCAAGTAGTAAAAGTTTTTTTTGTATTTTTGGATTTAACTAATGCAGAAAATATAAAAGGTGATAAAAGTTATTAAAAGTGGTTTGTCATAATAAAAAGTGGACCGGGGTTCATAGGTTCACTCTCTCATAAAGTGTAATTGACATAAAACAACTCATAGAAGATATAATATTGGTGGAAGTTTCTCATGTGCTTGATTAGCATTCATATGGGCATCACGTCCTAACATAAACATGACGCAACACATTTCACTTATACTCCTCTAGAAGCTGGAAACTCCACGCAATCTAGAATTAAGATAAACATATCATAGCCTTAGGTATTTTGACATGATGTGTGAATGACAAATGTGCTACCTCGAACGAACAAGATCACCTTGGTTGTCACCAGATTAAAATATAACACATGCATTCACTGTCTCCCTAGTGAGATAACAAAAGAAAGGTAAAGACCATATCAGTTCTCGAATTTTGTAGTCACTACCCAATCCTCACCATCATGTTACTCCATCTAATACACATGTTCCCCCACACATGCCCTTGCATACAAGTTTGGTCATAAAAAGTACTTAAGAACGGAGTACATAATATATATCTATCAATAGAATTTCAATATCAAATATCAACTCATAAACCAAAGATCCACCACATAGGAATTACATTTATGACTATAATCATGTTTGGCAGCTCATATGGTACTAGAACAATGATAGCATTGGAGAGAGAGATATATCAACCTACTTCCACAAACCCATAGTCTAGAGGTGCACTACTCCGTATACATCATACACGACGTTGATGACGTCATAGACCCAACCGGCAGCGGAACCTATAGTGTTTCCCCCTCCCCTCCAAACTACGGTGGTTCGGTTATTGTTTCGGTGTTTCTGTGTTTTCGTGGCCGCCTCCTCTCGGGATGCATCACGGGACCTATATATAGGCGTTTTTAGGTCAATACCTTGATGTAGGGTTGAAGACGGATGGCTTCGTTTGACTTTAGGTGCTTCTCTTGATTCGAAAAATTATAGGTCTGTTTGACTTCGTTTAGGTCCCTAAAAGATAAGAAAACACTAAATAGGGTTTTCATGTTCTATAGAGTTATAACTTATAACCCAAATAAAAAGGATCATAGGTAAATCCCCAATATAAAACATGGATATAACATTTATATGATGCAAATATATGGGAATATGTATGAGTAAACTACAAAGTTCATGTATGAATTTTACATTCATCAGATGGTAAGTCATGACTACAAAGAACATGTCGAACAACTTGTAACAATGGATGTCCTAGATGATGGTGCCACATATCACGGGTCACCTTGATGCTGCTGAGTGCTTCTTGATGACAGGGGATTTAATCTCGTAGAGACCTCCACTTCAATAACCTCTAAGAATGGGTACTCTCGTGTCCCGATCCTTTACAAAAAAATTACGAGGATGAAGTTTCAAAAACACGTCATTGTCATTGGAAAGTTTACTCATAGAAAACAAATTACGAGTGGTATTGGAAACATGAAGGACACATTTTAGAGCTAAATACCTAGATGACGGAGTTGGTAAAATAGCATGACTAATATTACGAATGTGCATACCTGGTCCGTTAGCAGTGTGAACCTGATTAATGTCGTGGTAGGGCTCAAGTGTAGTGAGCTTGTCTAGCTCATGAGTGATGTGATGCATAGAGCTAGAATCCGCATACCACGTCGGGTCTACGGACTGATGTGAATCACCATGAGGGCCTTGAGAAGCTGTCATCGCCATAGAAATTCACCTCTCAGTGTTGCTCCCATCATGGCCTATATGACCAGAAAGTCACAGTTAAAACGCTGGTAACACTTGGAAGCCGTTGTGGCGCGGAATCATGCACACCTTATAGATGACACTGCCACATTGTTTGGCTTGGGCGTGGTGGAGGCATGGTCTTGGGCGATGGTGAGGAGAAGATCGCCGGCGGACGAGGCCCACCACGGGCAACATCAAAGGCCACGGCAGGGCTGGCGTTAGCATCCTCATGTGCAACAAGATAGTAAACACCACCTTGAGTGTGGCGTTGAGACACATTTTGTTGCTCTGTAGCCTTGAGCTGAGAGGATAGGTTGCGAATCGCATTGGGTTGGTACGGGCATTCACCACCTCAAAGAGAGCATCATAGTCATTGTCTAGACTCGTGAGGACAGAGGATATAAACTCTTCATTGCAAAGAGGCATCCCGATACTTGTAAGCGAGTCCAAGAGCGCCTTCATGTGATGAAGATAGACATTATTTATCCTGTTCTACTTCTTCAGGTCAGCCATCTACCCGCGGGTTTCTGAGGCTCATGCGATGGAGGTGGAGGCAAACACACCAGGCAAAGTCTCCTAGGCTTCACGCGAGGTACCAACAAACATAATCATGTCAAGGGCACTGGAACCTTGATGCGCGTAGATGTACACGTCCGTTGGGAACCCCAAGAGGAAGGTATGATGCGCACAGCGGCAAGTTTTCCCTTAGAAAGAAACCAAGGTTATCGAACCAGTAGGAGCCAAGAAGCACGTGAAGGTTGTTGGTGGAGGAATGTAGTGCGGCGCAACACCAGTGAAACCGGCGGCAACGTGGAACCTGCACAACACAATCAAGATACTTTGCCCCAACGTAACAGTGAGGTTGTCAATCTCACTGGCTTGCTGAAAACAAAGGATTAAGCGTATTGAGTGGAAGATGGTGTTTGTTTGCAAAGAACAGTAAAGAACAATAATTGCAGTAGAAAGTATTCAGATGTAAAAGAATGGACCGGGGTCCACAGTTCACTAGTGGTGTCTCTCCAATAAGATAACTAACATGATGGGTGAACAAATTACATGCGGGCAATTGACAAATCAAGATTCAATACATATCAACGATGATTACTATGTGATTTAATCAGGGCATTACGACAAAGTACATAGACCGCTATCCAGCATGCATCTATGCCTAAATAATCCACCTTCGGGTTAGCATCCGCACCCCTCCAGTATTAAGTTGTAAACAACAGATAATTGCATTAAGTATGGTGCGTAATGTAATCAACACAAATATCCTTAGACAAAGCATCGATGTTTTATCCCTAGTAGCAACAGCACATCCACAACCTTAGAACTTTCTGTCACTGTCCCAGATTCAATGGAGGCATGAACCCACTATCGAGCATAATTACTCCCTCTTGGAGTTACAAGTATCAACTTGGCCAGAGCCTCTACTACCAACGGAGAGCATGCAAGAACATAAACAACACATATATGATAGATTGATAATCAACTTAACATAGTATTCTAGATTCATCGGATCCCACCAAACACAACATGTAGCATTACAAATAGATGATCTTGATCATGTTAGGCAGCTCACAAGATCTCTACAATGATAGCACAAGCGGAGAAGACAACCATCTAGCTACTGCTATGGACCCATAGTCCAAGGATAAACTACTCACGCATCAATCCGGAGGCGGGCATGATGATGTAGAGCCCCTCCGGTGATGATTCCCCTCTCCGGCAGGTGCCGGAGGCGATCTCCTGAAACCCCCGAGATGGGATTGGCGGCGGCGTCTCGGAAGGTTTTATCGTGGCTCTCGGCGGGGGTTTCACGATGAAGGCTATTTGTAGGCGGAAGGGTAGGTCGGGGGCCACACGAGGGCCCACACAACAGGCCGGCGCGGCCGGGGCTTGGGCCGCGCCGCCTGTTGTCGGCGCCTCGTGGCCCCACTTCCTTTCCCCTCGGTCTTGGAAGCTTCGTGTAAAAATAGGACCCAGGCGTTGATTTCGTCCAATTCGAGAATATTTCCTTACTAGGATTTCTGAAACCAAAAACAGAAAACAGCTGGCGCTTTGGCATCTTGTTAATAGGTTAGTGCCGGAAAATGTATAATAATGCTGTAAAGTATGTATAAAACATTCAAGTATTGTCATAAAAGTAGCATGGAACATAAGAAATTATAGATACGTTTGACGTATCAAGCATCCCCAAGCTTAGTTCCTACTCGTCCTCGAGTAGGTAAACGATAACACAAATAATTTCTGAAGTGACATGCTACCAACATAATCTTGATCAACATTATTGTAAAGCATATGAGATGAATGGAGTGATCTGAACAAAAGATTGCTAACAAAGATAATGACTAAGCAAATGAATCATATAGCAAAACTTTTCATGAATAGTACTTTCAAACAAGTATCAATAAGAGTTGCATAAGAGCTAACTCATAAGCAATAAATTCTAAGTAGAATGAATTGAAGCAACACAAAGGATGATTAAGTTTCAGCAATTGCTTTCAACTTGTAACATGTATATCTCATGGATATTTGTCAACATAGAGTAATATAACAAGTGCAATAAGTAAACATGTAAAAATCAATGCACACAGTTAACACAAGTGTTTGCTTCTAAGATAGAAAGAAGTGGGTAAACTGACTCAACATAAAGTAAACGAATGGCCCTTCGCAGAGGAAGCATGGATTACTATTTTTGTGCTAGAGCTTTTGTTTTGAAAACATAGAAACAATTTTGTCAACGGTAGTAATAATTCATATGTGCTATGCATAATACTTCCTACAAGTTGCATGTCTCATGCATAGAGTACTAATAGTGCTCGCACCTTGTCCTACTTAGCTCGAAGACACGGATTATCATCGCATAACATATGTTTCAACCAAGTGTCACAAAGGGGTACCTCTATGCCGCCTGTACAAGTGTCTAAGGAGAAAGCACGCATTGGATTTCTCGCTTTTGATTATTCTCAACTTAGACATCCATACCGGGACAACATAGACAACGGATAATGGACTCCTCTTTTAATGCTTAAGCATTCAACAACAGTTAATATTCTCATAAGAGATTGAGGTTGTATGTCCAAACTGAAACTTCCACCATGATACATGGCTTTAGTTGGCGGCCCAATGTTCTTCTCTAACATATGCATACTCAAACCATTATTTGATCATGAAATCGCACTTACTTCAGACAAGACGAACATGCATAGCATCTCACATGATATCCAACAAAGGTAAAGAGTTGATGGCGTCCCGAGAAACATGGTTACCGCTCAACAAGCAACTAATAAGAATTTGAAGGAGATATGCCCTAGAGGCAATAATAAAGTGGTTATTATTTATATCTTTATGTTTATGATAAATGTTTATATATCATGCTAGAATTGTATTAACCGAAACATTAGTACATGTGTGATATGTAGACAAACAAGAAGTCCCTAGTATGCCTCTTAAACTAGCTTGTTGATTAATGGATGATTAGTTTCATAATCATGAACATTGGATGTTATTAATAACAAGGTTATGTCATTGTGTGAATGATATAATGGACACACCCAATTAAGCGTAGCATAAGATCTCGTCATTAAGTTATTTGCTATAAGCTTTCGATACATAGTTACCTAGTCCTTATGACCATGAGATCATACAAATCACTTATACCGGAAAGGTACTTTGATTACACCAAACACCACCCGTAAATGGGTGGCTATAAAAGTGGGATTAAGTATCCGGAAAGTATGAGTTGAGGCATATGGATCAACAGGGATTTGTCCATCCCGATGACGGATAGATATACTCTGGGCCCTCTCGGTGGAATGTCGTCTAATGTCTTGCAAGCATATGAATGAGTTCATAAGAGACCACATACCACGGTACGAGTAAAGAGTACTTGTCAGAGACGAGGTTGAACAAGGTATAGAGTGATACCGAAGATCAAACCTCGGACAAGTAAAATATCGCGAGACAAAGGGAATTGGTAATGTATGTGAATGGTTCATTCGATCACTAAAGTCATCGTTGAATATGTGGGAGCCATTATGGATCTCCAGATCCCGCTATTGGTTATTGGTCGGAGTGAGTACTCAACCATGTCCGCATAGTTCTCGAACCGTAGGGTGACACACTTAAAGTTGGATGTTGAAATGGTAGTACTTGAATTATGGAATGTAGTTCGAATATTTGTTCGGAGTCCCGGATGTGATCCCGGACATCACGAGGAGTTCCGGAATGGTCCGGAGAATAAGATTCATATATAGGATGTCATTTTATGTGAATAAAATGTCGCGGAAGGTTCTATGGAAGGTTCTAGAAGGTTCTAGAAAAGTCCGGAAGAAACCACCAAGGAAGGTGGAGTCCACAAGGGACTCCACCTCCATGGCCGGCCAGCCCTAGTGGGGGTGGAGTCCCAAGTGGACTCCACCATAGGGGCCGGCCACCCCCACATGGGAGGTGGAAATCCCACCTTTGGGTGGGAGTCCTAGTTGGGCTAGGTTTCCCCCTCCTATGGAAGGTTTTTGGTTCGGGTCTTATTCGAAGACTTGGACACCACCTCTTGGGGTTCCACCTATATAATGAGGGCCAAGGGGGAGGGGGCCGGCTACCTCAAACACCACCAAGGTGGCCGCACCCCTATAGTGGCCGGCGCCCCCTCTCCCCAAACCCTAGCCGCCCGCTCCTCCACATCCCGCATAGCTTAGCGAAGCTCCGCCGGACTTCTACACCGCCACCGACACCACGCCGTCGTGCTTGTCGGATTCAAGAGGAGCTACTACTTCCGCTGCCCGCTGGAACGGGGAGGTGGACGTCTTCATCAACAACCGAACGTGTGACCGAGTGCGGAGGTGCTGCCCGTTCGTGGCGCCGGAACCGATCGTGATCAAGATCTTCTACGCGCTTTGCAAGCGGCAAGTGATCGTCTACCGCAGCAACAAGAGCCTCATCTTGTAGGCTTTGGAATCTCTTCAAGGGTGAGACTCGATACCCCCTCGTTGCTACCGTCTTCTAGATTGCATCTTGGCTTGGATTGCGTGTTCGCCGTAGGAAAATTTTTGTTTTCTATGCAACGTTATCCTACAGTGGTATCGAGCCGTGTCTATGCATAGATGGTTGCACGAGTAGAACACAATGGTTTGTGGGCGTTGATGCTCTTGTTATCTTTAGTTTGAGTACTTTGCATCTTTATGGCATAGTGGGATGAAGCGGCTCGGACTAACTTTACATGACCGCGTTCATGAGACTTGTTCCTCGTTCGACATGCAACTTGTATTGCATAAGAGGCTTTGCGGGTGTCTGTCTCTCCTACTATAGTAAAGATTCAATTTACTCTTCTATTGAAAACATTAGTATCAACGTTGTGGTTCATGTTCGTAGGTAGATTAGATCTCTCTAAAACCCTAAACCACGTAAAATATGCAAACCAAATTAGAGACGTCTAACTTGTTTTTGCAGGGTTTGGTGATGTGATATGGCCATAATGTGATGATGAATATGTATGAGATGATCATTATTGTATTGTGGCAACCGGCAGAGCCTTATGGTTGTCTTTAAATTTCATGTTGAGTAGTATTTCAAAGTAGTTGTAATAGTTGCTACATGGAGGACAATCATGAAGACGGCGCCATTGACCTTGGTGCTACGCCCGATGATGGAGATCATGCCCGAAGATGATGGAGATCATATCCGTGCTTTGGAGATGAAGATCAAAGGCGCAAGAACAAAAGGGCCATATCATATCACATATGAACTGCATGTGATGTTAATCCTTTTTATGCATCTTATTTTGCTTAGATCGCGACGGTAGCATTATAAGATGATCCCTCACTAAAATCTCAAGATAATAAAGTGTTCATCCTTAGTAGCACCGTTGCCAAGTCTTGTCGTTTCGAAGCACCTCGTGATGATCGGGTGTGATAGATTCAATAAGTACATATGACGGGTGCAAGACAGTTTGCACATGCGGATACTAAGGTGACCTTGACGAGCCTAGCATGTACAGACATGGTCTCAACACGTGATACCGAAAGGTAGAGCATGAATCATATGGTTGATATGATGAACACTTCGAGTGTTCGCCATTGAAATCACACCTTTTCTCGTGATGATCGGGTTTAGGTGCGGTGGATTTGGTTCGTGTGATCACTAAGACAATGCGAGGGATATTGTTTTGAGTGGGAGTTCACTTAGGTTTTTAATTATGTTGAATTAAAATTTGAACTCAATTTGTCATAAACTTAGTCTAAACTATTGCAAATATATGTTGTAGAGATGGCGTCCCCAATCAATTTTAATCAGTTCCTAGAGAAAGAGAAACTTAAGAGCAACGGTAGCAACTTCACCGACTGGTTCCGTCATGTGAGGATCTTCCTCTGGGCGGAAATCTGCAATTGTGTTGATGCACCGCTAGGTGACCCTCCTGCAGAAGATGAATCCGATGAAGTAAAAGCTGTTTACGCGACTCGGAAAACTCGGTACTCTCAAGTTCAGTGCCATCCTGTGCAGTCTGGAATCCGATCTTCAAAAACGTTTTGAGCACCATGATCCTCATGAGTTGATGAATGAGTGAAAGCTATATTCGAGACTCATGCGGCGTGGAATGCTATGAAGCATCGAAACATTTCTTCAGTGTATGATGGAAGAAGGCAGCTCCGTTAGTGAGCACATGCTCGCCATGACCGGGCATGCGAAGAAACTCATGACTTGGGAATAGTGATTCCTAACAGACTGGGGATTAATCGTGTCCTTCAATCACCGCCACCAAGTTACAAGAACTTTGTGATGAACTACAATATGCAGAACATGAACAAGGAGTTACCCGAACTCTTTGGCATGCTAAAAGCTGCTGAGATTGAGATCAAGAAAGAGCACCAAGTGTTGATGGTCAACAAGACCACCAGTTTCAAAAACAGGGCAAGTCTAAGGGAAAATTCAAGAAGGGTGGCAAGAAAGCTGCCACGCCTCCTATGAAACCTAAGAACGGCCCTAAGCCTGATGCTTGAGTGCTATTCTGCAAGGAGAAGGGACACTGGAGCGTAATTGCTCCAAGTATCGGCTGATCTGAAGAGCGGCCTTGTCAAGAAGAAGAAAGAAGGTATATTTGATATACATGTTATAGATGTCCATTTCACTGGTTCTCGTTCTAGTACCTGGTATTTGATACTGGTTCGGTTGCTCATATTTGTAACTCGAAACAGGAACTAAAGAATAAACGACAACTCTGAAAGATGAAGTGACGATGCGCGTTGGAAACGGATCCAAGGTCAATGTGATCGCAGTCGGCACACTTCCTCTACATCTACCTTCGGGATTAGTTTTAAGCCTAAATAATTGTTATTATGTACTGCGTTGAGCATGAACATTATATCTGGATCTTGTTTAATGCAAGACGGTTATTCATTCAAGTCTGAGAATAATGGTTGTTCTATTTTTATGAATAATATCTTTTATGGTCGAGCACCACAAAAGAATGGCTTATTTCTATTAGATCTCGATAGTAGTGATACGCATATACATAACATTGATGCTAAGCGAATTAAACTTAATGATAATTCTACTTATATGTGGCACTGTGTCTTGGTCATATTGGAGTGAAACGCATGAAGAAACTCCATCCGATGGATTACTTGAATCACTTGACTTTGAGTCACTTGATAGATGCGAAGCATGTCTAATGGGAAAAATGACAAAGACTCCATTTTCTGGTATGATGGAGCGAGCTACCGACTTATTGGAAATCATACATACCGATGTATGTGGACCAATGAGCGTAGCATCGCGCGGTGGTTATCGTTATGTTCTAACCAGATGATCTGAGTAGATATGGGTATATCTATTTCATGAAACATAAATCCGAAACTTTCGAGAAGTTTAAGGAATTTCAAAGTGAAGTAGAAAATCAACGTAACAAGAAGATCAAATTTCTACGATCCGTGGAGGTGAATATCTGAGTTATGAGTTTGGCATGCATTTAAAGAAATGCGGAATACTTTCACAATTGACACCGCGGGAACACCACAACGAAACGGTGTGTCCGAACGTCGTAATCGAACTCTCTTAGATATGGTTCGTCGTATGATGTCTCTTACTGATTTGCCGTTATCATTTTGGAGTTATGCATTAGAGACAGCCGCATTCACTTTAAATAGAGCACCATCAAAATCCGTAGAAACGACACCGTATGAATTATGGTTTAATAAGAAACCTAAGCTGTCGTTCCTGAAAGTTTGGGGTTGCGAAGCCTATGTAAAGAAGTTACAACCGGACAAGCTAGAACCAAAGCGAGAAATGCGTCTTCATAGGATACCCTAAGGAAACTATAGGGTACACTTTCTATCACAGATCCGAAGGCAAAATCTTTGTTGCTAAGAACGGAACCTTTCTTGAGAAAGAATTTCTCACTAAAGAAGTGACTGGAAGAAAAGTAGAACTCGATGAGATTAATGAATCTATACTCGTTGATCAGAGTAGCGCAGTATCGGAAGTTGTACCTGTACCGCCTACACCGGCAACAGAGGAAGCTAATGATAATGATCATGAAACTTCGAACGAGGAAACTACTGAACCTCGCAGATCGACAAGGGAACGTGCCACTCCTGATTGGTATGATCCTTGTCTAAATGTCATGATTGTAGATAACAATGATGAGGACCCTGCGACGTATGAAGAAGCGATGATGAGCCCAGATTCCAACAAATGGCAAGAAGCCATGAAATCCAAATGGGATCCATGTATGATAACAAAGTATGGACTTTGGTAGACTTACCTGATAGCCGAAAGGCGTCGAGAATAAATGGATCTTCAAGAGAAAAACAGATGCTGATGGTAATATTATGTCTATAAAGCTCGACTTGTCGCAAAGGGTTTCCGACAAATTCAAGGAGTTGACTACGATGAGACTTTCTCACCTGTAGCGAAGCTAAAATCTGTGAGGATTTTGTTAGCAATAGCTGCATTTTTCGATTATGAGATTTGGCAGATGGATGTCAAAACGGCGTTCCTTAATGGAGACATTGAGGAAGAGTTGTATATGGTACAACCCAAAGGTTTTCTATCCTAAAAATGCTGACAAAGTATGCAAACTTCAGCGTTCAATCTATGGACTGAAGCAAGCATCAAGAAGTTGGAACCGACGTTTTGATAAGGTTATCAAAGACTTCGGATTTATACAAACTCATGGAGAGGCCTGTATTTACAAGAAAGTGAGTGGGAGCTCTGTAGCATTCCTGATATTATATGTAGATGACATATTATTGATCGGGAATGATATAGAACTATTAAGCAGTGTTAAGGGTTATTTGAATAATAGTTTTTCAATGAAAGACCTTGGTGAAGCATCGTATATATTAGGCATCAAGATTTATAGAGATAGATCAAGACGCCTAATAGGGCTATCACAGAGTACATATCTGGACAAGATTCTAAAGAAGTTTAGAATGGACGAAAGTAAGAAAGGGTTCTTACCTATGTTACCAGGCAAGGTATTGAGTAAAACTCAAGGACCGGCTACGGCAGAAGAAAGAGAAAGGATGTGTAACATCCCCTATGCCTCGGCAGTAGGATCTATCATGTATGCCATGCTATGTACTAGACCGGATATAGCACATGCTGTTAGTTTGACTAGCAGATATCAAAGTGATCCAGGAATGGAACACTGGACAGCGGTCAAGAATATCCTGAAGTACTTGAAAAGAACTAAGGATATGTTTCTTTGTTATGGAGGTGACCAAGAGCTCGTTGTAAACGGTTACACCGATGCAAGTTGGAACACGATCCTGATGACTCTAAGTCACAATCAGGGTACGTGTTTATATTGAATGGTGCTGCAGTAAGCTGGGCAAGCAGTGCACGGTGGCGAAGTCTTCAACAGAATCGGAGTACATAGCGGAGGCTTCATCGAAGCGGTATGGATGAAGAGGTTCATTGTAGAGCTCGGTGTGGTTCCTAGTGCATTGGACCCATTAATCATTTACTGTGATAACATGGGTGCCATCGCCAATGCACAAGAGCCAAGGTCACACAAGAGGCTGAAGCATATCAAGCTGCGTTACCACTCGATTCGCGAGTACATCGAAGATGGAGAAGTAAAGATTTGCAAAGTACACACCGATCTGAATGTAGCAGATCCGTTGACTAAAGCTCTCCCTAGGGCAAAGCATGACCAACACCAGAATGCCATGGGTGTTAGGTATATTACAATGTAATCTAGATTATTGACTCTAGTGCAAGTGGGAGACTGAAGGAGATATGCCCTAGAGGCAATAATAAAGTGGTTATTATTTATATCTTTATGTTTATGATAAATGTTTATATATCATGCTAGAATTGTATTAACCGAAACATTAGTACATGTGTGATATGTAGACAAACAAGAAGTCCCTAGTATGCCTCTTAAACTAGCTTGTTGATTAATGGATGATTAGTTTCATAATCATGAACATTGGATGTTATTAATAACAAGGTTATGTCATTGTGTGAATGATATAATGGACACACCCAATTAAGCGTAGCATAAGATCTCGTCATTAAGTTATTTGCTATAAGCTTTCGATACATAGTTACCTAGTCCTTATGACCATGAGATCATACAAATCACTTATACCGGAAAGGTACTTTGATTACACCAAACACCACTGCGTAAATGGGTGGCTATAAAAGTGGGATTAAGTATCCGGAAAGTATGAGTTGAGGCATATGGATCAACAAAGGGATTTGTCCATCCCGATGACGGATAGATATACTCTGGCCCTCTCGGTGGAATGTCGTCTAATGTCTTGCAAGCATATGAATGAGTTCATAAGAGACCACATACCACGGTACGAGTAAAGAGTACTTGTCGGAGACGAGGTTGAACAAGGTATAGAGTGATACCGAAGATCAAACCTCGGACAAGTAAAATATCGCGAGACAAAGGGAATTGGTAATGTATGTGAATGGTTCATTCGATCACTAAAGTCATCGTTGAATATGTGGGAGCCATTATGGATCTCAGATCCCGCTATTGGTTATTGGTCGGAGTGAGTACTCAACCATGTCCGCATAGTTCTCGAACCGTAGGTGACACACTTAAAGTTGGATGTTGAAATGGTAGTACTTGAATTATGGAATGTAGTTCGAATATTTGTTCGGAGTCCCGGATGTGATCCCGGACATCACGAGGAGTTCCGGAATGGTCCGGAGAATAAGATTCATATATAGGATGTCATTTTATGTGAATAAAATGTCGCGGAAGGTTCTATGGAAGGTTCTAGAAGGTTCTAGAAAAGTCCGGAAGAAACCACCAAGGAAGGTGGAGGGGACTCCACCTCCATGGCCGGCCAGCCCTAGTGGGGGTGGAGTCCCAAGTGGACTCCACCATAGGGGGCCGGCCACCCCCCACATGGGAGGTGGAAATCCCACCTTTGGGTGGGAGTCCTAGTTGGGCTAGGTTTCCCCCTCCTATGGAAGGTTTTTGGTTCGGGTCTTATTCGAAGACTTGGACACCACCTCTTGGGGTTCCACCTATATAATGAGGGCCAAGGGGAGGGGGCCACCTCAAACACCACCAAGGTGGCCGCACCCCTATAGTGGCCGGCGCCCCCTCTCCCCAAACCCTAGCCGCCCGCTCCTCCACATCCCGCATAGCTTAGCGAAGCTCCGCCGGACTTCTACACCGCCACCGACACCACGCCGTCGTGTTTGTCGGATTCAAGAGGAGCTACTACTTCCGCTGCCCGCTGGAACGGGAGGTGGACGTCGTCTTCATCAACAACCGAACGTGTGACCGAGTGCGGAGGTGCTGCCCGTTCGTGGCGCCGGAACCGATCGTGATCAAGATCTTCACGCGCTTTTGCAAGCGGCAAGTGATCGTCTACCGCAGCAACAAGAGCCTCATCTTGTAGGCTTTGGAATCTCTTCAAGGGTGAGACTCGATACCCCCTCGTTGCTACCGTCTTCTAGATTGCATCTTGGCTTGGATTGCGTGTTCGCCGTAGGAAAATTTTTGTTTTCTATGCAACGTTATAAGAATTAAGACACATAACTACATATTCATCACCACAATAGTTTTTAAGCTATTTGTCCCATGAGCTATATATTGTAAAGGTAAAGAAATGAAATTTTAAAGGTAGCACTCAAGTAATTTACTTTGGAATGGCAGAAAAATACCACATAGTAGGTAGATATGGTGGACACAAATGGCATGGGGGCTCAAGGTGTTTGGATGCACGAGAAGCATTTCCTCTCAGTACAAGGTTTGGGCTAGCAAGGTTGTTTGAAGCTAACACAAGTATGAACAGGTACAGCAAAACTCACACAAGAACATATTGCAAGCATTATAAGGCTCTACACTGTCTTCCTTGTTGTTCAAACACTTTACCCGAAAATATCTAGACTTAGGGAGACCAATCATGCAAACCAAATTAAACAAGCTCTATGGTAGTTCTTCATTAATAGATTAAACTACATGATGCAAGAGCTTAAACATGATCTATGAGAGCTCAAACAATTGCCAAGTTGCCAAACCATATGCAGCATTTTCCGATTCCAACCAAATAGCAATTTAACGAAGCAATTTTAGCCTTCGCCATGAACATTAAAGCACAATTAAGAACACAAGTGTTCCATATGAAAAGCGGAGCGTAATATCTCCAATATAAGAATGGTGGGATCCAACTTTATTCAAAACAAAAACAAAAATAAAAACAAACCGACGCTCCAAGTAAAGAACATAAGATGTGATGGAATAAAAATATAGTTTCACTAGAAGTGACCCGATAATGTTGTCGATGAAGAAGGGGATGCCTTGGGCATCCCCAAGCTTAGATGCTTGAGTCTTCTTAAAATATGCAGGGATGAACCACCGGGGCATCCACAAGCTTAGACCTTTCACTCTTCTTGATCATAGTATATCATCCTCTTCTCTTGACCCTTGAAAACTTCCTTCACACAAACTTCAAGCAAACTCATTAGAGGGTTAGTGCATAACCAAAAAATTCACACATTCAGAGGTGAAACAATCATTCTTAACACTGGACATTGCACAAAGCTTCGAAAGTTAATGGAACAAAGAAACTCATTCAACATAGCAAAAGCGGCAATGCGAAATAAAAGATAGAATCTGTCAAAAACAGAACAGTCCGTAAAGATGAATCTGGCAGGGGCACTTAACTTGCTCAAATGGAAAACTCAAAACTAATGAAAGTTGCGTACATATATGAGGATCACGCTCGTAAATTTGCAGATTTTTTCGATTTTTTTACATAGACTTCTGCGAGAATTCATTACAGACAGCAATGTTGTTTCTGCGCAGCGATCCAAATCTATCATCAACTTTAACATAGAAACTTTACTTGGCACAAAAACATGATAAGGAGAGGTTGCTACAGTAGTAAACAACTTCCAAGACTCAACAATACAGTAAATAAAATGAAACATGGGTTATCTCCCAAGAAGTGCTTTTCTTTAACGCCTTTCAGCTAGGCGCAGAAAATGCAAATCAAGTAACATCAAGAGATGGAGCATCAACATTATCTCCAGGGGTGTTGGAAGTTTCTTCCACAATGCAT
This sequence comes from Lolium multiflorum, assembly GCA_030979885.1. Classification (NCBI taxonomy): domain Eukaryota; kingdom Viridiplantae; phylum Streptophyta; class Magnoliopsida; order Poales; family Poaceae; genus Lolium; species Lolium multiflorum. The sequence continues at coordinate 169,692 of JAUUTY010000450.1, forward strand.
GTTATCTTATCTATGTAATTTTCAGAGGCTCCTTTTTCATTACTCTTAGGCTTGCTATTCTCATCAAATAAATTTTAGAACAATCCAATCATAATTCTTTTCTAGTGCCTCGAACATTCCTACAAGCTTGCAGGGTATTGATGTCTTAATGTCCCCTCCATCATTAACATTATTAGTGTACTTTATCCTATCAATGTCCATCTTTTAAAGGGTACTAGCAAAGTTGGTGTAAGAACCAAGCATTTTATATTTAGTAAAGACTTTTCTAGCCTCTCTTGCTACACCACCAAATTCTTTGAGAAGAGTTTCTAAGACAAAATCTTTCTTTTCTCCTTCCTCCATATCAGAGAGTGTAAGAAACATATGCTGAATTATAGGAATGAGATTAACAAATTTAATTTCCAACATGTGTACTAGAGAAGCAACAACAATTTCATAAGTAGGAGCAAGTTCTACCAAATGTCTATCTTCAAAATCTTCAGCTATACTAACATGAGTGAAAAAATCTTCTATATTATCTCTTCCAATTATAGACCCTCGGCCTACCGGTATGTCTTTTAGAGTGTACTTAGGAGGAAACATGATGAAATAAACAAAAGTAAATGCAAGTAACTAATTTTTGTGTGTTTTTAATATGAAGCAAACAAGACAGTAAATAAAGTAAAGTAAAGCAAGACAAAAACAAAGTAAAGAGATTGGAAGTGGAGACTCCCCAGCCGTGTCTTGATCTCCCGGCAACGGCGCCAGAAATTTAAGCCTTGATGCGCGTAGATATACACGTCCGTTGGGAACCCCAAGAGGAAGGTATGATGCGCACACGGCAAGTTCCCTCAGTATGAAACCAAGGTTATCGAACCGGTAGGGAGCCAAGAAGCACGTGAAGGTTGTTGGTGGAGGAATGTAGTGCGGCGCAACACCAGTGAAACCGGCGCCAACGTGGAACCTACACAACACAATCAAAGTACTTTGCCCCAACGTAACAGTGAGGTTGTCAATCTCACCGGCTTGCTGAAAACAAAGGATTAAACGTATCAAGAGGAAGATGGTGTTTGTTTGCAAAGAACAGTAAAAAGATTGCAGTAGAATGTATTCAGATGTAAAAGAATGGACCGGGGTCCACACCACTAGAGGTGTCTCTCAATAAGATAACTAACATGTCGGGTGAACAAATTACAGGGGCAATTGACAAATAAAGATTCAATACATATCAACGATGATTACTATGTGATTTAATCAGGGCATTACGACAAAGTACATAGACCGCTATCCAACATGCATCTATGCCTAAATAATCCACCTTCAGTTATCATCCGAACCCCTTCCATTATTATAAACAACAGATAATTGCATTAAGTATGGTGCGTAATGTAATCAACACAAATATCCTTAGACAAAGCATCGATGTTTTATCCCTAGTAGCAACACATCCACAACCTTAGAATTTTCTGTCACTGTCCCAGATTCAATGGAGGCATGAACCCACTATCGAGCATAAATACTCCCACTTGGAGTTACCAGTATCAACTTGGCCAGAGCCTCTACTAGCAACGGAGAGCATGCAAGAACATAAACAACACATATATGATAGATTGATAATCAACTTAACATAATATTCTATATTCATCGGATCCCGCCAAACACAACATGTAGCATTACAAATAGATGATCTTGATCATGTTAGGGAGCTCACAAGATCTATAACAATGATAGCACAAGCGGAGAAGACAACCATCTAGCTACTGCTATGGACCCATAGTCCAAGGATGAACTACTCACGCATCAGTCCGGAGGCGGGCATGATGATGTAGAGCCCTCCGGTGATGATTCCCCTCTCCAGGTGCCGGAGGCGATCTCCTGAATCCCGAGATGGGATTAGCGACGGCGCGTCTCTGGAAGGTTTTCCGTATCGTGGCTCTCACGGGGGTTTCGCGACGAAGGCTATTTGTAGGTGAAGGGTAGGTCAGGGCGTCACGAGGCCCACACAACAGGGCCGCGCGGCAGGACCTGGGCGCGCCGCCGGTGTCCGCCACCTCGTGGCCCCACTCTGCCTCCGTTTCGGTCTCGAAGCTTCGTGTAAAAATAGGCCCTGGGCGTTGTCCAATTAGAATATTTCCTTACTAGGATTTCGAAACCAAAAACAGCAGAAAAAACAAACTGGCGCTTCGGCATATTGTTAATAGGTTAGTGCGGAAAATGTATAATAATGTTGTAAAGTATGTATAAAACATTCAAGTATTGTAATAAAAGTAGCATGGAACATAAGAAATTATAGATACGTTTGCGACGTATCAGCGGCGTCTCTGGAAGGTTTTCCGTATCGTGGCTCTCGGTACAGGGGTATTCGCGACGAAGGCTACATGTAGGCGGAAGGGTAGGTCAGGGGGCCACACGAGTGACAAAGGATTAACTTGTCAATGCCTACAGATTGTAGACTAGGGTTTTGCTAGAAGTAGAGGGCAAGTAGATCTCGAAGGTTCAGGCGAAAAGTACTCGACGATTATGAAAACTAGGGTTATGTTGACAGTAGATTCCCCTTTCTTTGTCCTTCGACTCCCCCTTATAGAGGCGGAGCCGAGGATTCGTAATACAAGTTACAGAGTTCGAGAGGGTTTCGTACCCAACTCGTAAGATTACAAGTCTCTATCTTTCCTAATACAAACTATCTTTCCTTAATACTAAATGGGCTTCCAAGTCTCCTTATTCTTCGGGTCTTGGGCCTTGGATAAACTCCGGGTACCATCTTTGGCAGGCCCATTGGGATGATGCCTATAGTAGCCCCCGAGATTTTCTTGAATCGAAGAATCAAGGAAAATCTCCAATTTTACTCATTACATAATCTTTCGATATGCAAATATTATGTTGTACAGGGATATTGGTAGTTGGGGCTAGTTCATCCGACGGATCGTACTAGTTAACTCTCTAGTGGCAATCCGCAAAACCTACTTCAAGATCACGTCCCCGGACATGATCTCGGGATACTGGTGTAATTCGACAGGTGCCGCTTAAGGTCTTACCATTACGTCGAGTCCCAGTCATTTTTTATCGGGTACCTAACGCGTCCGTTAGGATTTTCTTCGTATCTGTTGATACGGAAAATAGTAGCAATCCGCCGTCGGAGACGGTGCCACGCCGCTTCAGAACGGATCTGGGGTCTTACCTTCGCAAAGTTTTGCGGCATTCAGAGATGTATTCGCGACTTTTAGCGCTCGAGAATATTTTGTCGAGTGCTTTTCGACTGCTGGAATAGCACATTTTATCGAGTCATATTTGATGACTTTTTTGTCTTCCCGATGGGAGTATATGTAGAGTTATCTGTATAACTCGAAATATATTCACTCGTACTTCTTTTTTTAAATAAAAGTTCATCGGGCACGCGAACAGCGTTCCCGATGGGAGTAGCCCCCGAGGCTACAGCCAAGGACTTGTGCTTGGGTGTAGGCTCCACATTAGTATCCTTGCCGCTATATTTATAATCCTTCTCGATATTTTTATTTTTATCGGGTGCGCGACCAGCGCTCCCGATGGGAGTAGCCCCCGAGGCTATGAACAAATACTTGTATTTGATCATAGGCTCTCGCCATTTCTATATTATCAGACTCGAATTTTCTTTTTTCCAGGCAGCCCCGAGCGTTTGGGCAAAAACTTGTATTTGATCAAAGGCTCCGAGATAATCTTATGTTGTCGATAAACTTTTGAAACCTCATAGTCGAAGCTTTCTTTTATCTTGACGACGTCATTGCTGATGATAGCCATGCTTCTATTTTGGAAACTGACCATTACCGCTTGTTCGCTGCCTTGTGGGTCCCAATCCTGATCTAACGGACACGTCGTGCAAGTGGGGGACACATGTTCTCCCTTTTTTCTGGCACACGTTCTGTAACCTCGTCAATGTTAAAATACCTTATTACCCTTGTTTCCACGTGGTAATCATCTCCTGCATTCTTTTTCCATCCAACGGTCCGCCGCTTCACCGCACCTCTATATAAGATCCCCTTCTTCTTCCTCGAACACTTCCGCTCGCGCCGTTCCCCTGCTTTCCTCTGCAAAACTTCCTCCTGCGCTCCTCAGCTCTCGAAGCTCTTCTCTTCGCAACTACACTTCTCCGCCATTGTTGATGCCACCGCGTCGCTTGACCAGGCACAGCACACCCGATTCATCGATGGCTGCCGCGGATCTAGGAGCCGCGGAGTGGGAGGTCCAAGACCACGAACCAGGACCTGAATCTCTTGAAGAAGCTGGGGATTAGCAAGAAACCCAAAGCGGTTTGCTTCCCTGGTGAAGAAAGCTACCCAACCTATCGGGTAAGTTTTGTTGATCACCTCATCCGCGGTCTTTCCGCCCCTATTCACCCTTTTCTTCGGGGATTACTTTATGTTTATGGTCTCCAACTTCATCACCTCACGCCCAACTCTATCCTTCACATTTCCACCTTCATCACCCTCTGCGAAGCCTTCCTTGGTGTCCAGCCTAACTGGGCATTATGGAAGCGCATTTTCTGTCGCCGTAATGGCTCTCGCCAATGTCGCCTATAATATAGGCGTTATTTTTCGCTCCTCTGTCAACTACTTCGACGTCAAACTCCCGGACTCCGTTCAAGGGTGGCGCAAGAAGTGGTTATATATTTGTGAAGAAAACCATGGATGCGCTCGAAGACAACATTCCTCCTTTGGATGGTGAGGAAAATCCTTCTTCGCCGTTCTTGGGACGCAGAAGCTACCGAGGAAGAAAGAACCGACGGAGGCCCTGATGACCCGTATCCATGAGTTCGAATACTCGCGGAAAGAATTATCAGCATCAAATTACGGCGTATTTCCTTAGACTAGAGTGCGCCTCTTCGAGGCTACGCAAAAACCCTTTCGGGAATTATGCGGCGATGAAGATACGATCGCTTGTCGATGAATCTAGAAGTCAAAGATTTGGATAGGCTTATCCGAAAAATTTCATCTCTCAAGAAGAAAGATTCTATCCCTTCCACTTATCGCGTGCAACCATACAGCGCCGCCAATGCGCTTCCTAAGGTAAAAATTGTCGCCGTAATTTGTTGTTGTCTTGCTATTTGTGTTATTACTCCTTTCTGACATCCTTCCTTTTTATACAGGACCACCCAAATCTTGTTTCACTTCCTCCTCTTCCTGAAGGTGGGGAAGTCGAAGAAAGGGTTGTTATCTCCGACGATAACCAAGATGCCCCCTCTTTTGCAAATGAACCCAGAATCTCGAAAATCTGCGGGATCTCGACGAAAAGGAGGATGCCTCTGTCAAAGGCTTCGGACAATCTCCTCCTCCTGTTTCTCTCAAAGAACAAAAGGAAAAGGAATGATGCCGAAAATTCCGGCACCTCCAAGGCCGAAGAAGCTGTTCCTTCTCGCCAAAAGGCAGCTTATGATCCATACCTCGAGACTCTCATCAGTTCGTAAGTACCCTCTCTCTGTTTATTTGTTCTTGAAGATTTTTGTCTATCTTGCTTTTTATATTGTCGACATTTACTCGTAGTGATGATGAAGAAGAAGTGCCAACTGCTGATGTGGCTGCTCGAACGAGTACGTCACATACATTAGTCGCCTCGGAGACGCGTTGAAGGAGAAGAAACTCGCTCCTCGACGTAACGTCAGCGCTGCTACTCCTCCTTCAAGCCCCCTTGTCCCTTCACCAAAAAGGGCAAGGGTTGAAACAATGGAGCTTACTCTTCAATCGAGTAGCTCTTCTAACCCTCTCTTGGATGACGTAAGTTCTTAATCGCTTGTCGCTGTTTATATTTTCTCCGTTTTGCTCCTGTGTGCCAAATTTTTTCCCTACCGACATTTTCTTTCCTTGTCTTTCCTGATAGCCTATGATCAAAGAGCTTTTCGTATCGGTGCCCAATTCGTTGGGTACTGTGATTACGCCAGAAAACAAGGTGCTCGGCTACTTTTTTTGCTTCTGCTTCCTTTCTGCTTTATTGTCGACGTTTGTAGCTAATCTTGTCTTCCTTTTCAGAGAAACTAGCCAATGAACGTGCTGACACGCTTGCTCAAAAATTAGAGCAATGTGAAGAGGCTCGTAAAAAGGCTGAGTCGGATTCTTTCAAGCTAGGCGAGAAGCGACAAAGCCAAGGCTGATGCTTGCTAGTGTCGAAGATATTCGGAAACGTCTGCATGCTGCCGAGACTTCGTTGCGAGATCCGCGCAATCTGCTCGCGAAGCAGTCGTCACCAAACGTATAAGAATACAAAATCGTCGCTTTGTCAGTAAGTATCTGCACTATTCATATCCTTTGGATTTTTCTTTTTTGCACTTGTTTGTTGACCAAACTTTCTATTTTTATTTTGACAGATAGGACCTCTCAAGAATTTGAACTTGAAGATCCCGACAATGATTCTCTTCTTGACGCCGTTTCATTCCTTGAATCCCATGGGACGGAAGCGCGTGAAGGCATGGATGAAGCCAGGGCGGGGTTGTCGAAGCTTTTCCCCTACTTCTTCCCGAAGAAAGAGGAGCCCCCGACTTTCCTTGGTCTTGCCAAGTGCTTTAATCCTCCCGAAGATCTTGGGCTGAAGATGCGCCATGAGAACATGAAGGTTGCCGTTGAAAGCACCGTCGCCTTAGTTGCTGACAGTCAACAGACTATTGACTGGCCAAAGTTGGCGACACGGAGACGATAGAGCAAGCAAAATGGCGATCATTGGTCAAGGCGGCAAAGCTGAACACGAAGAAAATCCTGGCCTATCTCGGGATCAAGCCATCTTCGACTCCCAGCTCTTCAAGGCCGGAGGTCTAGTTTAATGCTTGCTTTGTTTTTAGTTTACCTCCTCCTTTTGGTATTGTCGCCATAGTGCTCCTGGCGATGATTAGGTCTTCTAGAGGTCCTTCTTTTGTAATAGACATGTATATATTATGAGAATGAATGGAAGTCTATCTTTGTCTCAATGATTGATGTCGACGTTTTTCATTTTTTTTTTTTTCATGACTTTTTGACAACTATACGCGTCAGCTCCCGGTCCTTCCGAAGTTTTTCCTTCGTCTTGCCGAAGGAAACCGTCCCCGCTTGATTTTGTCGATGATTCTGCGAGTACGGATCTGACAGACGAATTGAAAGAACTTCGAGTGCAACTCCATTCCGTGAAGAAGCAATCGCTTATGCTCATGGAACAATCTCGAGAATCTTCTGAAGGGAAAAAATTGCACTCCAGCAAGCCTGCCGCCATCGCCTGAGAAGGACTCTGCTGTTATTAAGCCGCCGTGCCTACATCCCGAGAAAATTCTATGCTCCACCGCTGATAGATGCTAGCTTGGATATGGCAGGCCATTATCTTTGTCGTGCTTCTTCTTTTGTCGCTATCTCCTTATTACTTACCGACTTGCGGGTTGTCAATAGGTGCTTTTTTTGATCCTGTACCGAAGATGAACGTGTCGAGGCTCGTTCCAATGTTCTTCTTCGGCTTGCACGTGATCATGGGTCGACTTTTTGTGGGGCACACCCGAACGGACTCGCCAAATTGTCAGATTTCAAATCGCGCGCTCAGGTTCGCGAGTATCTTGATTTCTGTACAAGGACTTTATCTCTGGTCTATGGTACCATGTTTCCTCGCAATAAGATACCATCCTGCGTTGATGGATAAATTTCGAGATGCTTCGCATCCATGGCTTTGTACGAGCACAATCAAGCCGCTGCGCAAGGTTTGCGATATGATCATGATAAAAATCTGTTACCCGAAATTAGACGTCGGGCGATTGTTCCAAAGTGCTTGGAGAAGATGTCGAAGAGGAAGAGAAGCTTCGGAAAGTATGATGATATTGTTACTCCTGTTGCCGAAGACATGATGGATGAACTTCTTCGGATGGATTCCGAATTCTTCATGAAGGGCAGCTACGCTGAGCATAGCACTCGTGCTGTAAATAATGAGCGCTTAACCATAGACAATATATTGGGAAATCCTTGAGGATAAACTTGTTCCAAAGATTGTATCTTGTGCATATGATCTATATTGTGAAGTCATTATATTTTTATTTTTGTCGCCAAGCCCCCGGGCGTTTGATTGCAGTATTTTTGTTTATTACGAGGTTGTCCCAAAGCAATATAATATATACTGTGTACTATCTTTTTGCGGGTACAAGCCCCCGTGCTTTTTATTGACCACTATTTGTCGATATCTCTTTTTATTTTGGCGAGGTATTTTTTATACCGAGGCAGGATGTTTCTTTTGTATCTATCGACACTGTATATATATATTGTATCGTTTAGGGGTCTGGGCCAGTCGAAAAAGATATATGATTCCACTATCTTTATTATATTGCAGCACCGCGAGCCCGCCTCACTAAAAACCTTCTCCGGCCTCACTCGGTGCCCCGAAAAGGAAAAGAGTGCGTCTGAAAACTCGCGGGCGTTTCAAGACATTGTATGTTTTTACAGGAGGCTATATTTTCGTTTATCTAGGCGTAAAACGCTCGAGCTGTGCCGTCGTCTCCAAGGATTTGGCTCAACGTTCCCCGTCTTCTTGTCCTTGATTCTGTATGCTCCTCCTTCGATGACTTCTGTGACGATCTAGGGTCCAAGCCATGGTGACTCGAGTTTTTCATGACTTTTTTGATTGAGCCGAAAAACTAAATCACCAACTTGAAACGATCTTGGCCGCAATCTTCGACTGTGGTAATTCTTCAGGTCCTGTTGGTATTTGGTTCATGGCGTAATCCTGCCCTTAGTCAAGTGCATCGACGTCGTCCTCCAAGGCTTTTCGAGATTTCTTCATTATATTCTCGTAATCCTTGCAGTCATGTTTGATTTGTATCTACAGACTGCTTCTGGCCCATGGACCAAAACGGCGTCTCGTGTCGTATTTGGTGTTGTTCGGATACTCCGCAACACACTCCTCCCGCCAAGTATGCCGAGCTTTTTCCAAAGTGGGACCTAGCAAAGGCTGATACCACATACATGATGTCATTGGCTTTCGACTTGTCTATTGGTCTATGGATGTGCGACGACGTGCAAACTCAACTTAATGCCCACTTCTGCACAAGATGCTTTGAACTCCTTGGACGTAAAGTTACTGCGTTTTCCGTGACGATGCTATGAGGGACTCCAAATCTGAAGACGTTTTCACGAACTTAATCGCCGACGCACTGTCCGGTGAATTTATCGGGCTTTGCTTTGATCCATTTTGTAAATTTGTCGACAAGCAATAAGCATATACTCATAACCTCCCGGCGAAGCTTTGTGTAGTTTTCCCCCCACATCATGTCGAGACCCCATTGAGCAAAGGGCCAAGATAATGGGATTGGCATAAGTTCTGCTGCGGAGAGTGAGGTTTGGCGGCAAATCTTTGGCACGCGTCGCAGGTTCTCACTATTTCCTTCGCTTCCTCAATGCTGTCAACCAACAAAATCCTGCTCTGAAAACTTTGGCCGTTATAGCTCGACTACTCGCGTGGTGACCGCATATTCCTTTTCCCTCATGCACATCTTTCAGATGATTCTTCCTTCGGTGTAACACATCTCTCGTAGCACGCCCGAGATATCGTTGTCATATTGTAGCCCCCTTTATCACAAAGAAAAGCTTTTGATCTCCCAATTATTCGCCTGCTCAACCGGACTGCTTATATCGTTTTCCAGGATGTAAGGATATGTAAACCCGCATCCATGAAATTTGCACCATCATGACTAGCTCTTGCTCTTCTTCTTCTTCGTCCCGTGTCTTTGGTGATACTCGAGGGTTTCTCTTCTTTCCTTCTTCTTTGCTTCTGCCAGCTTTGTTGATCTCTCGCTTATCTCTTCCTAAACACGCCCGGAGGAATCGCGAGACACCGTGACCCGATGTTTGCAAGAACGTCGCCTTCATCGTTGCTCATCTAATGTGGTTTACCTCACAGCCATCAAATAATTTCTCCACTATTGTACACCTCTCTTTGTATGCTATCACTTCGTTGACCGTATCACATTGGTTCATAACTTGCTGTGCCACCAATTGTGAGTCGCCGAAAATTTTCTGCCGGGTTGCACCGCAAGCCTTCGCCATCTTCATCCCGTGCATGAGAGCTTCATATTCTCCGCTTCATTGTTAGACGCGTTTGGGAACGCCTCATCCGCAAAACATATTTCAACTTGTCGCCTTCTGATACCAATATCACGCCCGCTCCAGCACCTTCCAACCTTTGGACCCGTCGAAGTTCATGGTCCAAGTTCTCGATAAATCTGGAGGCCCCGTGTTTTGTAGTTCCATCCACTCTGCAATGAAATCTGGTAAAACCTGCGATTTTATTGCTTTTCTTTTTCATACGTGATGTCCCGAGGAGAAAGTTCTATTCCCCAAAGGGAGACACGACCCGTAGCTTCCGGGGTTGTTCAAAAGATATTTGACAATGGTGTCTCATTGACCACTATTATCGGGTGCGCCTAAAATAGTGAGTGTCGCAATTTTCTTGCCGTCGTGAATACTCCATAGAGTGCCGCTTTTGATATTGCGGCACTGTGCTGTTTCTAATGCGACGCATTTCGCCGATGAAATATACCGGCCTCCGGACTCCGTGAATTCCTTCTTCCTCTCTCTCTCGACTACTAGGGCCGTGCCGACCACCTGAGGTTGGCTGTAATGTATAAGAGGAGAGGTTCTTCTTAGGCGCCACCAATATCGGTGGTGTCGAAATTGCCCGCTGAGGTTCTCGAAGGCTCTATCCGCTCTTCGTTCCATTGAAATTTTTCCCTTGTTTGATCAATGCATGAACGCAGCGCTCTTTTCTCCTAGCCCCGCACGACCGCTAAAGCCGCGACTCGCCCGTTAATGTTGTATTTCTTTCAACTTTGTTGGCTGCCTAGTCACTATGGCCTGGATTTTTTCAGGGTTGGCCTCAATCCCTCTTGCTGATACTAAGAACCCGAGGAGTTCTCCCCTGCGGGAACTCCAAAGGAGCACTTTGTCGGGTTCAGCTGGAGACAGAACTTGTCGAGGTTGTCGAAGGTTTCCTTCAAATCTTCGATTAGAGTCGACCCTCTCTTTGATGTTATTACGACGTCATCAATGTAGACTTGCACATTTTTACCAATCTGTGTTGCAAAATTTCGCATCATCCGCTGATACGTTGCTCCCGTTTTTCAAACCAAAGGGCATTGTTGTAACAAAACACGCCGTAAGGTGTGATGAACGCCGTCTTGGCTTCATCTTCTTCTTTTTAATCCGATTTGGTTATAACCAGAGTATGCGTCCAAAAAGGAAAGACGTTCGTATCCTGCCGTGAGTCGATGATTTGATCGATCCTTGGGAGGGGAAAGTGATCCTTGGGACAATGTTTATTGAGACACGTAAAGTCGACGCATGCGAAGGACTATTGTGTGTTTTTTCGCACCATCACCGGGTTAGCTACCCACGTGGCTTCTGAGATATTTCTTTGATGAAACCAGCATCTTTGAGTCGATCTATTTCAGATAACATGGCTTTGCGGCTAGGCTCCGAAAAACGCCGCAAAGGTTGCTTTACCGGTCTTGCGAGAGGATCCAAATTGAGGTGGTGCTCGGCAAGTTCCCTGGGTACTCCTGGCATGTCAGCTGGACACCATG